>PVKA01007328.1:0-78358 GCA_004027165.1 Ctenomys sociabilis
AGGTCACCCAATGGGGTCAACTGGGCACCTTCCCGGAGGAGACGGAGCTTTTCCGAGAGCAGGGCCTGGGGAGGTGGATGAAGAAAGAGCACAAGGAGACATGCAGAAGCAAAGGAATGTTCAGGGTAGGAACACGGGTGCCACCCAGGGCCACTGAAGCTGGAGTGAGGTGGCTCAGAGGCACAGGGCTGCGGGTGCTGGGTTGGAGGTGAGGGCAAGCAGGCAAGCAGGAGCACCAGTGCAGAAGGATGGCAGGGGCCCATTTCCTCGGGTGTGGGCTTGCGCGAGATGATGCGCGTACGAGGCAGAACAGACCACTTGCCTGAGTGAGGAGGAGTCGTGGGCCCATGCAGGAGTCAAGGGGACCAGGACAAGGGCAATGCAGGCAGAGTCCAAAGCAGCCTCCAGGGTGGCCTGGCCTTGCCACCGGCTTCAGTGGGGAAGGAATTGGTGTATGACTTTCAGTTTCCCAGGATGGCAGCCCATTTGGGTGCTCTGTCACTAGGGTCCTAGGAGATGGGTCGTGGGTCCCCTTCCATGCATCTGTCTGCACTTTGGGGACTGCAGAAAACAGTGGCTGCTCCACTTTTTGACCTCATGGCAAGCTCAGCCTTCTGTGCTGGCCATGGACCTCCTCCAAGTGGTTCAAGGGGAGCAGATGAGGGGAGGGAGGTCACCGAGAGCCATGGGCCAGGAGCCATTGTCCCCTGCCTATCAGAGAACAGAGCTGAGAGGGGCAGGCGCCCCAGAACGCCCCTCCTAAAGGAGCAGCCGCATAGCTCTCACTTCTGCGGGAGCAGATCTTCACGGAGCAGAACATGCCACCTTTGGAAATGATGCAAATTCTCTATTTTCTGTCGTTGCGCAGTCACTTGAAGCTCCCTTCATGTGGGCTGCGGCCATGTACTGCCTGGGGGCGTAAAGGCTGAGCGTTGCCCCCTGCTGCTGCAGCACCAGCCTGGCAGGTGGGGGGTGCAACATGCAGCTCGGTGTGTTTACCTGGTGTGAGATCTGACACCCGCTGCTGGCTGCCGCTCAACCGTGTGTGTCTCAGCAAAACCTCTGCTTCCTGTGATGGAATAAACCACTCCCCCAAGGAGAAAGCAGAATGATTTCCATATTTCCGTGAGCTGTTGAGGAGAGGGCATGTAGCACTGGAGTTGGCTTGCTTTCTTTTTCCTGGTATCAGTTCTCCCAGTAGGAGTCCAAGATTGCTCCGCACAGATTGCTGCCGCTGATGGCTCACTGTGCTGAGTGCTGAGCGTGCGTTGGCTTGTCCTCTGTTGTGACGCACTGTCGCAGAGTGGGTTTGCAGCGTGGACATGGTACCACTCAGCTCACAGTGCACTCAGGAGATTGCATGGGGCAGAGGACTCGCACCCCTTGGTGGCGCCTGACACACCGGCCACACAATGGCCTCTTCCTGCTGCCCATTCTCGAGCTGCTCCACAGGAGTCTTAGAGCACAGATGTGGGTGGGGCTCCTCTGTGCCCGAGGCCTGCCTCCCATTTGTACTGTTCCCTGAATGGCGTTTACCTCCAGCACTGACTTTCAAAAGAGTGTCTCTTTTAGAGTGCCTGGTGGGCCAGGAAGCAATAGGGGACACCAGCTGTTCATACACTTGGAACTGCAGGGCTGGGAGCACCTGACCCACCTCGCTGGGGGCTGGATTTCTCCACCCTGATGGTCCATCTTGGCGTAGCACCTGGCTCATCTTTGGATAGCTTCTGCTGGTGGCACTTTATTTTGGCTCCTTATCCTACAACCAGAGAGAGCACATCGGCTCCCTCTGCTACAGCACAGCCCTGCAGGTATTGTTTTTGTAAAAGTAAAGTTGAGGATGATGCTGACTGTAAGATGTCAAGAAAAAGTACTGCCGATTAGATGGGTCCTGATCCTTTGCTATCGCTGTAAGTTTTTATATTTACTGAAAGAATCTCTTTAGACTTCAGACATAGTTTTAATTTCCTATCACTCTTGCATCTATATAAAAATGGGTTGTTTCTAAAACTTCACTTCAGCATTCAGCTTCTCATTGCTTCGCATTTTGGCACAGAACCACTGATGTGGCTGTTTTCCGACATGTGATTATCTGCGGACGGGGCGGTGCCGTTCTCATCTCGTCTTTGCAGTTCTTCTGGCTGCTAATTCTTCCATCCATTCTCTAAGCTTTGATGACGTTCGGTGGGTTTTTCCAGGGGGTGTAAAGCTAGTGTTTGTGTCAACCGAGACTTAAACTGTCCTTAGGTGTCTGGACCCCAGAGACGCTGAGCGCTGCAGAGGTATAGATGTGCTACCAGGAGGAACAACCGGATTCCCATATGTGATGGTGGGGTGGGGGAGAGACACAGACAGACAGACAGACTGGGGGACTGCGAAGTACATTCTGCCATCAGGCATTTTGTAATGGAAACAAGTGCGTTGTCTGCTCAGCGAGACGGGATTCAAGCCTACTCTTCCTGACCACCCCTTGAGTGTTCGCCCAGGTTAACAAGGCCAAGAGTGGCCCCAGATTGTGTTCTCTCCCCTGTGTGGTTTTGGAACTTTGAAATATAGGCCCCTATTTTGTTCCCACCTCATTGAGAACAGTCAAATTGTTTGAGTTTCAACTTGATAAATGTCATCCAGCCCTGTTCAGTCGAGCTCTCAGGATCCAAAGAAGTGTTCAGTCCATGGCTTCAGCAGGCCCCTGACAGCCTGCTCATCAGGAGCGAGCCCTGCAGCCCTCTGCCGGCGGCCCCACTTCAGGGACATGATACTTCATTGGCTTCCAGCTCCAGCTGCCTCTTGGCTTGCCTCTGTCCTTTTGCTTCTCTGGCCTATGACAAGATGGCTCTGGAAGCCCGATCAGCCAGGTCAGGTGCAGTTCACCTCCTGGCAAGTGTCCCAGCAAAGAGAGGAAGGAGCCTGCCTGGAAGCCGTGTGCTCCAGGGGCCCAGAGGGTCCACGACCACAGCTTAGCATCACAGCCACAAATATTTGCCGAGTTTGGGTTCTGACACCCTGGCCCAGGGCACTTGGTATCATTGAAAGGATCCCAGTGGCTTTTAAAACCAGACCAAGCCAAGTTCCCATCCCATCTGAGCCCCCCTTTCCATCCCAGAGTTGGTTCTTCTTCTCCCCCAGTCAGGTGGGGCAGAGGAAGGCCCTGTGTCACTTACTCTCCCAGTCTCAGGCCTAGAGTCCTTCTCTTCCCTACTCGCTTCAGGTCTGTTTCCTCAGAGTCTCTGGCACTGACTTCCCCTCTTGGCCTCACGAAGTTGACAGGAAATGACTGCTTTTCCTCCATAGTTCCTGTCCTTCTGGTAACCAGCCTGTTCCCCTCCACTGTGGGAACCAGGAAATTAGGTCAGGCCTCATTTCCATGGATGCTTCCTTTTCCTTGTGGAAGATGAAATTCTCAGCGAGGCCAAGCAGGTGGTCAGTCCCACCCTTCATGCCTGGTAGTCTGGACCCCTCTGGACCCAGGAGCTTGCACCCCACAGTGGTCCTCACCCTTTCACCCATGGGTACTTCAGAATGGCTCTGTGTTTTGTAGGCTTTTCACATAGGTGCCAGCCACTTCTGTCATGCAGCGATATGCCACCTCCCTACTGGCCCACGTCTGCTCCTTTGAAGCTCTGAGTGGCCACGGGGAAGTATGTCAGGTGCATATTTCTGTGTGCGTGCGTGCATGCGTGCGTGCGTGCGCGCGCAGAACCTTGTCAGGAAGGGAGCGGACCACTAGGAGTGTGCCTTACTGCCTGAGGTGGGTTGCTCGGGTAGCACAGCAAGCCACAGAGATGCGGCTGTTTCTGCGGACTTCTGAACCTGCAGGTTTGGGGCTCTAGGGAGAGTATTTCAGATGTATTTCTTTATTTTAAATCACAGATAGTCTAGGCACCCTGACTGGCTAATTTTTAGAACTGGCAAAGCTGGGTGCAAAGGATGTGACTCACCTGCATGAGTCATCCCTGGCACTTCCTGCTCACCTGGCCCAGCCCCTCAGGTGGGATAGGCGGGTCCCAGCCTTGCAGCCTTGAGGGGGCGCAGGACATAGGCTGCTGCTCCTGCCCTAGTGCTCTCTCCCTCCAGAGCAGAGCTATAAAGAAACTTTCCCTGCCTTCTGTTATAGCTCTGGTTATGAGAACAGTGCAGTGGATGCTCTGGGTTTGCTGCTGTGCAGCAAACCTCTGGTGGGCTGCAGGGGAAACCGGAACACGCAGGACTCTGCGTTTGCCTAGGCAAACCATATCCTTCTCTTTCTCAGACATGTCATGCTTTGCAAACTTTGTGCTCTGCACAGTGCCTTCTGGGTTAATGAATGGGACTTGGGGCTCCCAGTGTTTGTAAACACAGGCCCATGGCTGGAAGCACAGGTAACTGCAGCTGGAGCGGGCTCTGAAGTGGAATCAGAATCTCGGGGTGCTGGGCGAGGCTGGCCCTGGCAATGGCCTGGTTGGACAGACGGTGGCTTGTTTACCTTGGCAGGTTACCCGAGAAGCGTGCACAGAGCCTACTGTGTGGCTGAACCCTGGGCCATGGGATGACAACGGAGATAAGGCTCGGCCTCTCCTCCTAGAGTTTCCAGGGAACTTGGGAACACAAGACTCCCGTGTGTAAATAAATAAAATGGGTTTTAGAGGAAGCCAATCATAGAGAGAGCTGATGACTAAGGTCCAAATGACTGTGGGAAGGGTTTCTGTGGGCTGGAGGAAGCCTGGAAGACTTCCTGGAGGAGGAAGAGGAAGAGGAGGAGGAGGAGGAGGAACAGGAAGAGGAGGAGGGAAAAGGGGGCAGCACTGGATTGGAAGGGGCTGAAGTGCAGATGGGTAAATGGAGGAAGAGAGTCTCTCCCATGGACGGCAAGTCTGGAAGGAGTGGGAAAAGACCTACTATGACGGAGGGTAGGGAGATGAGGCTGGATGATGAGTCCTTCAGCACAGGGCCAAGAGGGCTTCAGTGAGAAATTGAGAGAGAGAGAGAGAGAGAGAGACACAGAGAGACAGACATGGAGACAGAGACTATAACTCCAGAGCTAGATGGGAAGATCAAGGCCCGAGGCTGTACAGGGAGCTCTTCCTGGCCTGGTCAGGATGGACACAGTGGGCTGGGCCTCCGGGCTCTTCAGCCAGGCCCTCCCGCCTACCCCGGGAGCAGGAGGGAAGATGGAGAAAAGCCAGCCGCTGTCTCACTGTGGTTCTGCGTGCCGGCTTTCTTCCTGGGTGTTGTGGTGTTGCTGATAGTTAAGGACTCCTCTCCTGGGCCAGGCCATGCTCTGGGTTCTGGGCCTGCAGCTGAGGAAAGAAACCAAACCAAACCAGAGCAGAACTACGTCCCTAGCCCCCAGAGTTGTGAAGGAAAGAAGAGACAGGACACAAGTTAATCTGATGTGGGAGGCCAGAACTGAGGGGCTCATGGAGAGAAGCAGAGCAGGGAAAGAGACAGGGCCGCAGGAGGGGAGGGCAGTCCTTTACAGCAGGAGCCAGGGAAAACCAACCTGGCTGTCCAAAGAATCTGCAAGAGAAACATCCAGGATCTGGAGGAAGCAGAAGAGCCAGATCCCGCAGGAACCTTAGGTCCCCACTGGTGCTCTCCAGCCTGCCAAGGCTCTGTCACCCAAAGCAGCAGGGAGCCTTCCAGTGTTCTTGAGCAGAGGAGTGCCCTGTGTGGGAAGACATCCTTGTTGACTTTGTGGGAGGTGGGATGGGTACAGGAAGGAATCTGTGGTGGGGAGGCTGGGATCCTGAGACCTGGAACAATAATAATCATTCTTGTTTATTTGTTGGTCTGTTTTTTCAGTTCTGGGGATCGAACCTGGGGCTTTTGCACTGAGCCACATTCCCCACTCTTACTTTTCATTTTGAGATGGGGCCTCACTTATCACTAGGTTGTTTGGCTGCTCAGTCTGGGCTTGAACTTACAGCCCTTTGAAGTCCCCTGCTGTAGCTGGAATCGTAGGCTTTCGCCACCATGCTGTGCCCAAAAGTGTGCTCTTCTCCCAGCTGCCTGTGTATCCCTCCACCTCCCCATCTGGACAATGAGGCTAAAGCAGTGCCTTGTCATAGGTACCTTTTGGGGAGGAAGAAATCAGCTGCTAAATAAAGGATACGTAGAACAATGCCTGGCATGTGGTGAGCTCCCAGAACATTCTAGCCCGAGTGGCCCCCACCCCTTCTCTGTATATAGGGTTCTGGGTTCCTGGGTGTGTATACATACATAAAATCAAGACGTGGGCCCACCCTTCGTTGGAGTCCTAAAGGAAGGCAATCTTGATAGTGTTAAAGCTTGAACAGAGTAGTGCGCACGGAATGTGCTTAGCACAGGACAGATGAATTGTAGGTGTGCCTTCGTTGAAAATACTACTGTCCCCTGCTGGAATTACATGGAGGAAGATGTTCTCTGGTAGGAAGGCGTCGGATCCTGTTCCTGTTTATCCTGTGGTGCGCCTCGTGCTGGGAGCCACACCTCATGCCATCTCTTTCACCTGCGCAGCACTGGCCCAAGATAATCAGTGGGAGCCAGAGCTAAAAATGCAGACACCAAAGCCCAGAGAGGCTGAGCTTCACGTGCCACATCACGCAGCAGCCCCGGGACTGTCCTGGGAGTTCTGTTGTGACAGTGTATAGCAGACAGGAGGGCTCTCCCAGGGGTCGCTCCGGGTACTAGACACCCAGAGAGGGCTTTCAGACTGGTAGAGCTGGGGCCAATTTCCCTCCTCGCAGCCCAAGGGCAGTGTTGAGGGCCAGAAGCCAGGCCATGGGCCTGCAGGAGGAGCAGCACTTTCCCTGGGGGCCTCAGCCCTGCAGTTCTTTACAGAACAGCCACTTAGAGGTTGTCTGAGAGCCGTATGCTAAAGGAACAGAGCTGGGCAGGTTCAAGCCCTGGATGCACCACTTGCTAGCTGTGCAAGGCCATGGTGGGTGTCAGTTTTGTCAGCTCTGGACCCAGTTCATAGGATTTTACAAGAGTTAAATAAGAAGAAAATGAAGAATGCTCATGGTAGTGCCTGGCCCATAGCAGCCCTCTGGGAAAGTTATTACCCTAATGATTAGTGTATTACTATAAAAGCCTTCTCTGACCTCTGAGCCAGAGTGTCTTCCTGTTGGTCTGCAGAAGTGTTGTCATAGCACACGATATCACTCCCTAATGTAGCTGGGGAGGACAGTGGGAATCGCTGTTCTCTTTGCTGGATTGTGAGGTCTCGGTGTGTTGATTTTAATTTAGTTTAATTTAATTAATTAACATAAGTTTTTTTTGAAAGGGCCAGGGAGATAGCTCAGTGGAAAAAGTGCTTACCTGGCAAGCACAAGGCCCTGAGTTTGATCCCTGGTACCACGGGGGTGGGGGGGGGAATGCACATAAGTTTTTGAGACAGTCTTACTATGTAGCCCAGGCTGGCCTTGAACTTGTGATCCTCCTGCTTCAGCCTCCCCAGGGTGGGACTGATTACAGATGTCCTCTGCCATACCCAGCTCCAAGGTGCTGATTTTTAAATCTCAGAAGACTTATGCCTTGGAGAGTTGTTGAAATTTAGCAAAAGAAGTAGATCTGTAGTTCTTTTTTATTTCCCTCAAGCCACAAATTCCACCTGAATGTGTCATCTCCTGAGACTGTGAAAAATTTCTGAGGAGGGTGCTGGGGGCCCCGAACCAGAGAGTTTGATGTTTCTAAGGGCAAGTGCAGTCACCTTCATGTTTCATGTGGTCTGCACCATCGCCCTGTGAGTTATTGGTCATCTTCTCCATTTATTAAGTAATTTACCCTGAGACTCACAGGTATGAGGTAGTGAGCCGGGAACCCCTCCCTTCCCAGGAAGCTGTGGTCTGGAGACAGACACTGGCCGTGGCCCCAAAGCCATCTCAGCCTTTCCGAACCTCAGCACTTCTGCTTAGGGAGGGGGGAGGAGGCCACGTGACCCACAGAGTTTGGTGCACTTAGCTTTCAGCCCTTCCAGCTCCTGTTACTTCTGGACGAGGTGCGGGATGGTGGGCACAGGCTGAGCCAGTCACTGGGGCTGCTGAGCTCATTTTTCCTCCCATTGTCCTTGCCCTGGAGCTCCAAGGCCGGGGCTGGGCCTCAGTAGGCAGAGCTGTGTGAAAAATACAGAGATAGGGATGATACTGTGACTTTAAGCATTTGCAACAGGAGCTGAGCATGCGCACCCCAACTGGAAGCGGTGGGAGAGAACCCCAGCTTCGCCCAGGAGGAGGGATGGGCACTGAATTGTGAGAGGCAGAGGGTGCTGGGATGCTGGGGCAGAGCATGTGACAGTGGCACGTCCTCCCTGGAAGGCGGATGGGCGCCAGGCACAGTGACCCCTTTGGCTAGGATGGAGCCAGACCCAGGCTCGTGGACGGCTTTCAAAGCACACTTCTGAAGAACCACAGGTGTGTGGAATCGTACAGAGATCTTAGGCCGAAGAGTCTTCTGTTGGGTTCCGCTCAACAAAACGTTACTGAAGAAGTTCCCGCCATGTCCCAGCAGGTAGGAGGGATACAAAGTCTAGTCAGACAGGGAGCTTGCAGCGAGAAGCTCAAGGGCTCCAGCCCTGCTGTTAACTCCCCAACCCCAGAGCCCTCACATGCTGGGGCAGGGTGCTGCTCAGGTGCCTGAGGTGTCCGTGTAGCTTTGGGGTACTTAGAGCTGGGACGGCCATCTGGCCCTGGTGGACCAGCCAAGGAGCGCAGTGTGAGAGGGAGGAAATCCACTGCTGCAGAGCTGGCTCAGCCTGCTGTGTGACGAGAGGGCCTGAGGTCTGTTGCGCCTCTTGGCACCCTCCTGATTGTGCGTGGCTGAAGGAGATGTAGGAGACCGCGGGGTGCAGGTGACAAAGGTCTCAGGAGGACAGAACTACCCCAGCCAATGGCTCGGGAAATGTACTCTGCGCGTGGCAGGTCCCCTCTCCTTCCCCTGTCCCCTCTGTCCTGTCTTCGGTGCCGTCCCAGCCCTAGATCTCTGCCTTGGCCCCACCTCACTTCCCTTCTTCTCTGTCCTCCGCCTTCCAGGCTGGCAGCCAGCCCTACCTATTTCAGAAAGGCTTCCAAAACGCTCTCCGCCGAAGCTCCCTCCCTCCTCCATCTGCCTCCTGGGTGGGAGCCAGCAGCCCCTGCTCAGCATTTGCCAGCTTATCTGAAGAGTTCTCTCTCCTATCCTTTGTGCTCACTGCAGGGCGGGCGGGGCTGTCACGAGTACCCACCGCCCACTGAGGGGCGGAGCAGAGGCTTTGGCCTAGGCCTGGCCCAGGAGCTTCTGACTTCCGTTTCTTATGAGCTGGCTGACTTTAGGCAAGGCTTTAGTCTTCCAGAGCTTTCCGTCTGAAATCGGGGATGTAACAGAATTGGAAGAGATAACCCACACAGTGCTCTGCACGTAGTTCCGGGTCTGCTGCCAGGGGCTGGAATATGGAACAGGCAGCTTCTCTTACCCTTCGACCCGCATGATCTTAAACCCCACCTTGGCTTTCTAAGTGGGTGATACCCCCAAAGGGCAGCCACTGCGCTCAGGGCTGAAGTGACTTATCCACCGCCTCGGGGTGGGCAAGCAGCCAGCCTGCGATGCAATCCAGGTGCTGGCCGACCCCGAGCAGCACCCTTCCTCCTCTGGCCCTGGTGTTCTTGTTTGCTGTGCTCTTTAGAATCTCTTACAGGCCTGACCAGGGCAGTCAGCAAACGCTTATTGGATAAGCTTTCCTTGATGGTTTAAGAGAAACCAGGGACCTCTGAGCTTTTTGTTTCCTTTAAGATTCCTGAGGCTGGGGAGGTAGCTTAGCAGCATAAGTGCCTGCCTGGTGAGCACGAAGTCTTGAGTTCAATCCCTGGTACCCCCCCCCCCCCGCAAAAAAAAATTCCTGGCTATCTTGTTGGCCCTAGAGCCTGTCAGTGTGCTGTAACCCCTCCAAGACCAGGCTGTGCCTCGCTGCGTGGCACTGCTTCCTCCCAGCCAATGGGAAAGGACCAAGTGACACCCCAAGAAAAGCCAGCCAGCTTCCTTTTGTTTTTAAGAAGAGAGAACAAAGATATAAAGGGGGAAAGAAAGGTAAGGGAAATACCTGCCTGGATAATCCCTCTGTTACAGTGGCCAGAAATCAGCTGCTGGGAAGTGGAGAAAAGCCCTCAGCTGCCGGGTAGGGCCCTGAGAACAGTGCATCCTGTGGCATCGCAGGCAGGGCCCCCGGCAGTGGCTTACGGACCTTCCCCTTCTGTGCCAGGGAATGCCTTGTCACACCCCTGGTTGCCTAGATTGTGCCCGGGCAGCCCTTCCGGAAGCAGGGAGGCAGATAAGTATGTGGCTGTGAGCATTCACCTCAGGCTGCAAGGGAGGTAGGAGGGCTGTGGGCCTTCATGGCCGGGCCTGGGACTTCTGTCTCTGTTTCTCTACAAATCTTAAAAACCGCATAGGAGGATAGAGGGGTGTGTGTGTGTGTGTGTGTGTGTGTGTGTGTGTGTACACATAGAGACTTTAGAGAGTCTGATAGAAGGCATGGAGATGTGGTAATATATTATCCTTGGTGCTGGCAGTAAAGATAGCAGGAAAAGGAGACAAAGCAATGATAGCCTTGTTTAGCCCAGAGCTGTGTGTCAGGTACTGTGGTCTACTTGCCAGGGAGAATCGCTGGGGTCAGGTGACTGAGCAGACCAAAGCCAGTTCCCTGTGAGAATCTGCGGGGCACAGGCTGGCTAAAGCTCACTGCCGGAAGCCTCCTCAGGATCACACTGGTGCTCCTGGAAACTAAAAAGACTAAAGGGCCGGAGAAGGAACCTTGCCTAGGACAAACCTGGGGTGTCGGGACCCTGCCTCTCCTGCGAGCTCCTTGCCCCTGGGAGGCCACCCTTTTCTCTGACCTGTCCGGGATGAGGGGCCAGAAGGACGCCCCCGTTACACTCTGACTTGTGTGAAGCAGAAAGAGCCTAATATATCAGGCAGAAAAGGCGTGGGACTCTGGTGCTGCGACCCTTGCTGAGTGAGGGGGTTTCATTCTCTCTGAAACTCAGTTTCCTCACATGGAAAATGAGCTGGATGATCACCCAGCTCCCAGGTAGGTAGACGAGTCTAGCCCTCAGTGCATGGTACGGTTAAGCACTCCAGCAAGGCCCTTTCCCTCCTGCCCCCACCCTTCCCACTTTCTTCTTCCTTTAAAGAGCTGTCTTAAGTAGCCATCTGGGTTTTCTCCTGCTCCACTTCAAAGTCAGTGAGCATCCACTCTACCTTCCTTGCTTTTCTTCTCTGCCTTTCCATTTTTTTAAAAATGTATTTGGTACGAGGTCTCACTATGCAGCTTAGACTCACAGTGATCCTCCTGTTTTCAGAATCCCTGGTCTTGGTGGCTGGCTCAGTGTGCCTGGGCTGTGGCCAGTGCAGCATGACGTGTGGGTTCTCTGCCAATAAGGCTCAGGGCAATGAGGTCGGGGCCTGAGCTGGGTCTTCCTCAGGACCCAGCACCTCCCTCGGGGTTCCATTGTGTGCCTCTCTGGGAAGGGGCTGGCAGGGCTCTCAGCGGCTTCCCCTCGCTTCCGTTTGCAGGCACCTTGCTGCACACGTCGGCTTTCCCCTGCTGCCTGGATCTCACTGAGCATGGACAGCTGGCTTTTCTTCCTGGGCGGGTTTGGTGGAGAGAAAGCAGCCATCTGTTCAGTGCTGCTCTGAGTTGGGACCAAACTGGAAGCACTGAGGCACAAGTGGGATGTGTTAGGTGCTTTCAGGGAAGGCTCAGCGCATCCAAGAAGCACTGGAGAACATAGTCCGAGACAAGGATAGCTAATCTCCAGCATGCTTGCCCCAGAGTCCTCTGTTCAGGGGACCATGGCTATGGACAGCCCCCTGCTGGCCCCATGCAGCCTCCAGGTGACCCAAGAGGAACAGGCCCTGGGACTTTGCAAATTGAAACACATGTGCACTGTTTGTTCCTCTGAGGGTGGCCAAGGAGGAAAGCTACTCTCAGGAAGCACCTTGAGTGCAGTGCTCACTTTCTTGGCTGAGGCATGGGGACAGAATGGAATTTGCTATCAGCAGAACGCGAGAAAAATAGCAGATCGGTTTTATTGAGTGCCAGCCATTATCCCAAGCCTTTCACTCATTTAATCTTCAAAACTGACCCTGTTTTATGTCCCATGAAACAGAGGCATGGAGAGGTCAAACAGTTTGCTCGGAGCTCCTATGCAACGTCACCTGCATGCACCCATTATGCACACACACGGGGCTAAGGCCTTACAGCTTTGTCTCAGGTCACCCTTTGCAGTGGGTCTGGATGCTATGTATCCATGTTTAGATAAGACCCTGAGGCCCCCAGAGTTGATGTGGCTTACCCAGGGCTGCCCATGCCCTTTAAAGTGACAGAGCTGGGATCCTGATTTGCCTGATTATAGGCCCCGAGCTGTTAACCCATCTCCTGGTCCCATTTGATTCTGAAATTTCTCCTGCTGTGTCCTAAGCCTGCTGGTGTTGGGGTAGGAGCACACCTGGCTCAGGGTCTGTGTCTCTGTCTTCTGTCTGGGGGTCTGGAGCATGGAGACCTCCCTGTGGGGGTGTTGTGCTGTGGTCTGAGCCAGTTCTTCAGCAAGCCTTCCTGGTGGCCGAGCTCTCTATTCATTCTTTCCTTTATTTAGCAAATACTGATCTTATGCCTGAGGGTGCCAGGCCTGGTGTAAGGGCTGGGAGTCTCTCGGGGAGACCCCATCTCTGTGCAGCTGGGCTTGGAGGACATTAGAAAGGACCCCCGAAGTCCTCTCCCTCTGGCCTGCCGTGTTCCTTGGGACCCACAAGCCACTCAGGCTCCCAGAAGGCCTTTTTGGGCCCAAATCAGACCCTCAGGAGACGAGAGACCTCTTGCTTCTTTGCCTGGGACTGGCATGGTGGCAAACTCAAGGGAGACAGACAGTGTCTCTTCATTCTAGTTGGCTACAAAGGAGCTATTATGGCAGGGAACAAGCCAGGGTGTGCACTCGGGCCAGCCCCACAGACTCCCAGGACTGCTGTGCCAATGGGGTGCTTAGGTGGGCACTTGGCTGTGTCGTGCCTCAATTTACCCATGTAATACCGTACTCCCTTATTCCAAGTTTGTGTGTGCAGACAGTGCTCTTCCCGGGCTTTGAAACCATAACTAACTTGGTATCTCTGAAAGTCATGGTCCAGGGGCAGTGGTAGCTGAACATGGTCTGTCGTGCGAAATCATCACTTATGCCAAGTCCCTCATACTGTAGAAGAAGAAATGGACACCCTTGATTTGCTAGACTCTAAGACCTTCTGTTTGGTTGGTGTTACAGGAAAGCATGTCTGGCTATTGGTCAGACATGTGGACTGACCTTTTGAGTGGCTGGATCATTGTGTCTAGGTTTCTATGGGAGTATGACCAATGGATCAGTCCTGATGGCTTCAGTGATATCACAGGGCCCAGGGACTTCTGTTCCCAAGTGCTGGGGGACAAGAAATGGCTTCTGATTTCTCATTGACAGTAGAATTTGGCACCAGATGTCCAGCCCTCCCACCCACTCCCAGCTGCCCAGGAGAAGCGAGAGCAGCTCAGTCAAAGTCTCCGGTCACTCTGACTTCTGGCTCAAGGCAGCAGCAGCACTCAGGCTGAGAGAATGCGGCTGAAGTGGGCCAGCCTGTCTGTCACCTGGCACAGACCTGGGGGCCATGGGCTGGAGGGTGCACACAGTGACAGGCAGGACTGTCCAGGTCATTGCTCCTACAGCTTTCCAGGCTCGTGGGGGTATGGGCCACCGCAGCTGTACTAGATGTCCACCTCTAGGCCAGCTGCACTTAGTGGGAAGGCAGTGGGTGGCCTGAGCTCCATCCTGCCATGCTGGGAGGCTCTGGTGCATGCTAGCCGCCTGCCTTCCAAGCTCCTGTTCCTTGCCTGAGAGGAGTCACTGAGAGAAAGTGTGTCTCGTCCTCGTGACGCTGACCAGCACTGAGCCGCAGTGACTTCTCTCCCTGATTGGTGCGCATGTCCCTGGCAGCGAAATCCCCTCGCAGAGCTCTGAGCCTGAGCATGGCTGCCTGTGTCTCAGCCACGTGTGTGCCTGCGTGGCCCTGCAGAGCGCAGAGTGCACTTCCCAGAGGTGGAAACTCCCTGCTCCAGGCTACCAATCTCACGTCTGTGTTGGTGTTTGTCCTCTTGAGGCTGCCTCTCAGACATTGAGATTTTTTTTTTTTCCAGTGTGAGAGTAAAGCATTAGAAATATGTTGGAACTTGGGTCCTCCTTTTCCAAACAGGTGGAGAGATATTTTCTGCAGCAGCAATAGTGTGTAACCAAATCATATGAGTGGCCGCTGGAAGCCATGAGCATAATTTGTTTAGGAGCCAGCCATGGTGAGATGGGCTCCCATCTCTCCATGAGCTCCCAGTTTTTTTTAGCATTTTCATCCCTCATGCTGTAGGCGATGTTACAGATTTCACATGGGTGACTTGTTTTTTGCCGCCTTGATCTCCTGTGATTCTGTCTCAAGCTTAGAAATTCTGGCGCTCTCTTTTTCACTAAGGCTAAGTCTTTATGTGGGGTGGGAGAAGGGCACAAGGTGCCCAGTGTTAGAATTTGCTCAGTAGTCTCTCTTCACAGGCAAAACTTGGAGCCCAGGGGGCGTGTCTGTCCATTTCAAGTGCTGCTAGGAGACAAGGTGCCCAAAATAATGTATTTAGGAGACTCCTCCTTTGTAGGACTTTCTTGGAAAGGAGAAGTCAGGAGGCTGGAATGTTGGATCATGAACCTAATAATTAATTGTAGCCTCTCGTTCTTATAGGAACATGCTAACCTGTGCAGGGCTCATCCTGAAGGAAGACTTCAGAGCCTGTGATGCCTGAAAATCACGTAAGTCACGATGGTGGGACCCCTTTAAGTATTGGGAGGCTCCCGGGGCCTGCTTTTAGGCTGTCAAAGGTGAGGGAGCGCTTAGACTCTTTCTTTAAGCCCAGTGCTCTGCAGTGACTCCAATGCCTCCCGGGCTACTGGGCCAAGATTTGCAAATGGGATTCCATTCTGAGAAGAGCTGTGCTTAGAGCTGTGTGTGACTTCCAAGCCCAATGCAGATCTAGGGTCTGAAAGGCCCGGTGCAGGCAGACATGGATCATAGCCTTGTGTGTTTGTGGCCCCTCATGAGCTGATGTAAGAGCCTTGCATCTGCTGCCTCCTGGATCCACTGCTTGTCCCTTCTACTCCGTCCCCTCCAGTGTTGCTGAAGATCCTCCTCAGGATACAAGTGAACATCCTTCCTGTTGGCCTTCAAAGCCCCACCCCGTTGGAGCTCAGCCACCCTCTTCTGCCTGCTCTCTATGCCCTGGTTCAAGACCCACCATTCTGGAGCAGGTTGCACGGCAGGAACACAGTGTTCCCTCCGGGAAGCCTCCCTCGCCTCCCCAAACAAGGTTGACACCCTGTGGCGCTTTGCTGCCCCTCAGGTACACCATTATCGGAGCTAAGGTGTCTTCCGTTGCATGTTGCCCACCAGGGAGCCACCCTCCAGTCTACCTGTCTGAGCCTGACAACCCCCTTCGATGCTCCATACTGTCCCTGTGATGCTGCCCTATGATCAAACAGCTATTTGTTGACTAAAGGAATCTGAATCCCACGTTAGGCCAGGAGTTTGTGGTCCATGAAACAATCTCAGAGCCAGTGTCTCACGTAGCCTTGAGTCCTGGGAGTGGTAGTTACAATACCGCCTGCCTCCTACTTTACAGACATGGAGATAGGTCCAGAGCAGTCAAAAAAGTTGCTCCTGGCTTTTGGCTAATTAAGACCAGGCCTCTTGCCCCGTGTCCCAGGCTGGCCTAGTTTCTGTGAACTTTATAATTAGGCTATTTCGAGCAACCCTTTTATTACCAAACAGGGAAACTGAGGCCTGGCCTCAAGAGACTTTCTCAGGTTTGAAGAACTCACTGGAGTCGGATGGCTTCTTCCCTCTCCCCTTTCTTCTCTTCTGCTTCCCTTCTGCACTCAGTAACCTGAGAACTTTCTGAAGTGGTTAAGTCTGCACTTTCAGGAGGTGAAGAACTTACAATATGCTCTGAGCTGGGGGGAGTGCAGAGGGCGGGACACCTAGCCCCTCCCTAGGTGCCCTGGGATGGTCGGTGGGGGTAGGCATCACAGGGTCTCAGTGTGGCTGCAGGAAGAGGGAAGGTGAGGGTCAAGGAGAGAATCAGGGCCAATCCAAGAGGCCAGGATGTGGGGGACATCTGGTGACATGAGTTCGCCCTTAGAGGGTAGGTGCTGAGGACCCAAATGGAAACAGGATGAGAGGAATTTGCTGGACCTAGGAGTAGAATTCTTAGCATCTGGAAAAGTCCTGGGAAAGAGGCCCACATGGCCATCCCTCCCAGCTGAGGAGTCCCTGCCTTGTGTTGCAGAAACCCGGCATGCAGGAGGCATGCTTGCATTAGGTGATGTGTGCGGGGAGGGGTCGGCTGGCTCAGCCCTGCTGTGCACGGATGAATTCACTCTGTTTCTGACTGAGCACATGTCTAGCTGTTTCCTTCCCCCTGTGGATCTCAGGGTTTCTTCCAACTCATTCCTCCAGTGAGGCTTGACCCAGGGCCAGGAGGGTCTCGATGTGAACTCCACCCCTTCCTTCCCCCTCTCAGGCACAGACTGAAGACCAGGCCTGTGACCAGCACTGTCTCCTTTGGCAAGCTGAAACGTACAATTCTCCCAAATTATAGAGAATGTGATGTTAGCCAAATAGGTACCTCGGATTGCTTTGCGAAACACGACCAGATTATGCACGTCTCTAGGGCAGGGAAAGTGTGCCGTATTATGTCATTATTGTTTAGACCTTACATTTACATTGCACTCCACATTTTACAAAGATCATTTCATCTTCATGATTGGGCAGGTAGATGATTCACTCCCATTTTCCAGATGAAAAATTGGCCTTAGACAAGCTGAAGCCTGCCCAGGGTAATGGCACTAAAGGCTGAACTGAGATGCCAGTCAGGCCCTCTGTTTATAAATCTCACGATCTCTTTCCTCTATGAAATCTAACTATATGTAAGTCAGTGGAAGGGCTGGAACATACGAGGCACTCAATAAATATTTGTTGAATGAGTGAACTTTGGCTCCTCCTCCTCCTTCATCTTCCCCCTCCTCTTTCTTCCCCTGGTTCTTCACCATAAACGGATTCTCTCTGGCAGTAAAGTGGTAACTACCCTGTGAGGTAATTGGGTTTCTGGCCGTGATAAGGAACTGGTGAGCTGTCTTCTCACGCAGCCTCACCACAGGGAACTGGGTCAGACCCGCTGAATAATTAATCCCTTGACTCCTTTCCTCACAGCCTCCTCCTCCTCCTCCTCCTTCTCATGCCGAGGTGGTCTGTCCGACCTGGAGGTTATGAGGTCCTCGGAAGAGGCAGACCCTATGGTTTGTTATTATTAAACCTTCAGATGTCTCAATGAATTGCCCACCAGAAGACTCTTGTGCTAAAGACTTCTACTGGGTTAATTTGATCTACTTGTGCAGCCCTTTCCCCACCAGTGATCTCTAGATTAAGGCAGAGGAACAGCTGTGGTTATTTTATCTGTTCTAGGAGCAGAGGCCCACCTCTCCCTTCTCACTGACCTCTGAGCTCCCCAAGATTTTGTGGCAAGGGTTAGAGAAGAAGGAAAGAAATAATACCGTGTGAGGAAGGACTGTGTGGCAGGGAGGCCGTTATCCTCACACCTGTTGGCCCACCCTACCCCTAAGTGACACAAGGGTCATGTTTCTTAGAGTCTACATGGGATCTGCCGACCTCATTAGACTCTTGAGGTCAACGGAGTTGAGTGGAAAAAGGAGCAAGCTGAGACCCACAGGGTCCTGTTCCATGTTAGCTGTCCACGCCTTGGGTAGGTGGTCCCAGGCAAGTCACAAACTCCTTCCAGATGTCTTGATATGGACATAAGGGAGCGTAGAAGCTTGGGTGGTGGCCTCCTAGGCTTAGGTGGTCCTCCATGCTCACTCTGAGCTTTTCCCCACAATCCCTACAGTCACGCCATCCTCACATGGCCAGAGCTTGCACTGTTCTGTGTCCTATGTCCATGCCCCTGGGCATACGGCAGCACACAGATAACGACAGCCTGCTGCTGCCCTCAGCTCCTGCCAAGCAACATGGAAGACGTCTAACTCCGAAGGAGTTTTGGTGACCTGAAGAGATTAGTTGGTCTAAGAGGGGAGCAGCATTATCGAGTGCTGGGACACCCAAATTCTTGGTGCTCCCAGGTTCCTAGACTCTGCTGAGCTATTACCCAAAGGGTCGTAAGCGTGGTAGGAATATGTCCACAGCCGTGGTCAGGCTGGCCCAGGGGACCAGGCGCTGTGGAGCAAGAACAGTATGTGAGTAGAGGTTGCTCCGAGAGAGACAGGAGACACCTTCCCCAGCTAACTCAGGAAGGGGAAGGGCTGAGGAAGGTGGATCTGTCACTGCGGTTTACAGCTGTAGAGTGTGACGGCCGAGAGAATTAGGTCATCTAATCCAGTGCTCTGTTATGAGCGAAGTCAGAGCCCTGAATTAAGTGAAAGCATAGAAGGCCGGTGCAGAGGTGAGGCGAGAGCCGAGCCTCCTGTGCCCATGGAGGGCTTCTCCCCAGCACCAGTGCCTCCTCGCGAGGGCTCGGCTGCCACTCCTTCCATGTCTCCCGTTGACCCTGAACTTGGACATCTAAGGTGTTAGCAGGGCCTCCACCTCGCCATTTATCAAGGCCTCATAAAACCTGGGTGCAGCAGCGTGGCCAGAGAGGCCGAGCTGCTTCCGGTGCCTCGCACTGGGTGCCCCGCAGTGCCCAGCCAGCACAATCCTTGAACAGCAGTCTTGGGAACAGCTCAGGACAGGAATTGAGGGGGCTGGAGCCCGACCTTGGCAGTGGTTTGCCATTCAGATAACAGTGGCTTGGCTTTACTGCCAAGCACCCTTGTTCTGAGGACAGGGTCTGGGGACAGCTGGCTCTGTCCCTTGCTCGGAGAGCAGCTGGCTGCCCTTTGGCTCTGTGGATGACACATGAGCGGCATAGAAGCCACTCACACTGTTCTGTGGATGCCTTTTGCCTCCACGTTTTCTACTGAAGGTTTTGTGTGTTGGGCTGCATCCGCTGGGCGGGCGCTGGGTTTGTGTGTGTCACCTTTTTCCTTAGGAGAGGCCTTGGAGAGGTACACAAAGCTATTTACACAGAGGGAGAAACGGGGGAAGATCTAAGTAACTAAATAACTTGCCGGTGTCCCATAAGGGCTGGAACTCAGGCACAGGGTGTCTGACTCCAAACCCCTCCCTGTTTCATGTTTCACCGGACTTCTCTGCACAGAGAAGGAAGGACTGTGGAACAGTAGGCCAGACACTGATGGACGCTTCCCGTGTTCAGAATGGTCCTTCTGAGCGCCAGCCCTGGCCTTGGTTCTGGGGTTGCAAAGGTGAATAAGATGCAGTTCCCTGACTTCCAGGAGCAGGAGCCCTGCCTGGTAGTGGGCTACATGTCTGTAGTCACCACCACTTGAGTGTCACCATAGAGAGACACCCCCGGGGCTCTGGAAGCACCGAGAAAAGGACAGCAGCCGGGGAGCACCACGCCAAGCGGGTGCGTGGGGCTCAGGTTGAAGGCTAACGGTGAGAGAGTACATGCAGAGAAAGGAGGTGGAGGATTTTGCAAGGAAAAGGTCTGGGGGTGAGAACGGGCCCAGCTCAGTGTCTGGGAGGAGGGGTGCACGCGTTTCCCTCTTAGCTGAGAGCACATGGAGTGGAACATACGGTTGAGGGGCGGCCGTGGGAAGAAGAGGGGATTTGGGGCCCAACTATGCGAGGCCTTGCCAGACACTTGCCCACTGTGTGAGCTTCATGGAAGGAAAGACCGGTAGACAGCACAGGTGCTCCAGCTGGAGATTCTCCGGGTGTCTGAGGTAAGGCGTGCATGCATACAGGCTTGTTTTCAATTTGGGTCCATTTCCTATATTTTGCTATCTCAGGCACCAGTGGAGGTAATGTTGTTGGGGCCAAACGAGTGTGGTGGGACAAGCCACGCGGACAATTCATACTTAACATGGCTCGGATTCCTCTGGCCAAATAAGCAGATAGTAAACACCCTTGCGAGTTCCTGTGCAGACTATCTCTCCAGGGACGGTTTTGCATTCCAGACAAGGCCTCACAGAACTTCTGTAGGAGCTGGGGACATCGGGGTGTGACAGCTACTTCAGTATTAAAAGGACCGATAAAAAATACAGCTGTTTTTAAGGATGATATTTGCAAGGCAAGAGCAACTAGGAAGTAGTTTATTTGTCATAAGGCTGACCAGATTTTTTTTTTTTTTAATGTCAGATCTTTAGAAAGGAAAGGAGACTGGTAGACACAGAGATCCCTCCAGGAGCTCTTGTCTTCTGGGCCGGCTGTACCCTCTTTAATGAATACCTTGATGAGGTCATCCAAGGAAATCAGCTTTGCAGTCTGAGTTGCCCTCCATGGTGAGGAAAAGACCAATAAACCAGAGGGAGCTGTCAGAGACAGCTTCTGGGTTTCCTATCAACAGTCCAGACTTGTAGCCTCTGGATATCGTGTTTATGAAGAAAGAGAAAGTCCTTCCAGGGACAGCTCACTCACCCTAATGAGTAGTTTTCTGAGCATGGGCCCAGATACCAGGGGAAGCCTCCTGCATCTCCACTCCACCAGCAGGGACGCAGTGCGCTGGTTGGGTGGGAGATGCACCCTTCCACCCTAGAACCTCTGCCAGCTCAGTCACACCCTCTGTTCCTCTCCTGGCTATGGGTTGTGGGAGTCTGTAGTCAGTGAGGGGCATGCTGACCAGAGGAGTGGTCAAGGCCCTTGGCGGGACCAGAATGTGTGTCCCAGCATTTTGAGCTCTGATTGTCCCTAGGAGAGTTGAGGTCCTGAGCTCTCAACCTCCCACGTAACCTCTCCGCAGACCCATCACTGCCATGGAGTGAACTAGTGTTGCTAGACTCACATCCCAGTGCTTGTGCCCCCGCCCCACAGCGTGAAAATCTTCCTCCTCCTCAGAGGTGGAGCGTAAGTTAGGGATGGGCCCTGCCCTGTCTGATCAGACAGCCTTTCTCCATTCACTGTGTGGAACCTTCTGGGCTCTATAGACCCTCTGGGAAAGCAGTTCTCAGGAGACCTCTGTTCCTCTGCACACCAGGCAGTGGCTGGTGCTACCTTCATCCTTTCCTTCTGCTCAGATTCCTGAAGTGCGTACAGATAGGTAGCAGCACTGCTTCTGTGGGCAGAGAGCACTCTGGGCCCTGCTGAAGAGAAGAAGATGCTCTCAGAGCCAGTGTCTGCTTGCTCTCCTGAGGTTCCATCCAGGAGCTGCCAAGCTGTGCTTGCATAGCACGCTGCCTGGCACATGGTCATCCTTGTGTGTGGAATGGAAAGGTGAGCGAGCACTAAGTTATTCCCTCTGCCTCCCGGCAGGAGCCAGCAGGTCTAGACTGGGTTGCATGCCTGCTCTCCAGGATCCAGCATACACTTCAGAAAAGACCAAAGGGAATCCTGAGAAAGCTATCTTCTGGGAAGGACTAGGGAAGGGCCTCTGACCTTGCGTCCAAGCCACAGCAAGACTTAGTCCCATTTTCAGGGTTTAAACAAAACATCCGGAGCAGCACCTAGCCACTGGGAGTGGTGGCCCTAGCAAGGCGAGGTAGAGTCCATGCCCACAACTTCTGCTTGCCCAGCCCAGCCCTGCTGGCCCGAGTGCTCCGCTCTTCGATGGGTCCCAGAGCCGCCTGTGTGCGTCCTGGTTGGGTCGCACTGCCTCTCTGCAGCACAGGGGCAGTGTGTTCACACGCTAGCCCCCGACTCTTCCATGTGTCGACACGGTGGCAGCTGTGACCAGCCCGTCAGGCCTTTCTGACTCAGCCAGGGCTTGCCCGTCCATGCAGGTGGACACGCCTGCTCGTAAAGGCTTTCAGCTACTGACAGGTCCTTGTATGGAGACTAGGGCGAGGGTGCGGCGCACTGGACTGCTGGCCAGGTGGATGGCTTGATGGAAAGAACAGACCAACAGCTCCTTCCCTGGCTTTGGCACGTCCACACAGAGCCCAGCTGACTGCTGGGATCCAAGAAGGTATTACTTACATCATTAATAACAAAAACAACAAAGCCTTGCGTAATTACACATCAGGAAATTAATCCCCAAATTAAAGATCTGTAGTCCAATTAAAGTACCTAGATGTGGAAGCAGTTTCATCCTTCCCGGGGTACATTCTTACTGATAAACATTTATTAATTCACTTATTCATTCATCAAATCTGTGCTACCTTGCTACCAGCTGCAAAAAAAGAACACTGGTTACTGGGGTTCCAAAGATCAAATTCAGTGGACAGCTCACCAATGAGTGAATTTGTCAATAAAGAAAATAGTTCAAAAGCCTGAGTTATTCGAATCTTGAGTATTGACTGAGTATCAGCTGATCGCCTAGAGCTGAGATGTCCTGGGAAATAGAAAGGAAACAGAAGACACCAGGCTTTTCTTTAAGAAGTTCAAACCTGGCTTATCTGGATAATATTAACACAGAAAAGATACTACGGGTTCAAGGTTCAGTGAAGTGCCTTGTCCTTGTCCCAAGGGACCCTTTGTCTTCCCCCACAGGACCACAGTCCTCAGGCAAGGGGGAGGTGTGTGCTGGGTACCCACAGCCTGGCAAGGCCCTCAGTAGGTGCTCAGCAAATGGAATGGGTGGGGTGCACAGGTGGAAAGGCTGCCGGTTTCCAGACCTGGCTGCCGGACAGAATTCACTGGAGAGTTGAAAGCATTTTGCCTCTTAGATGTCGAGCTGCAGAGATTATGTTGGAGAGTGGGCGCCGGACACTAGAGATTCACGCACTTCCTGGTGACTGTGCAGTAGAGCGGGATCGAGTGACCTCGGGCCTAGATGCCAGGGCTCAGAAGAGAGTAGGGGAATGCGCTGTGGGCCAGCAAGGGGGCTTTTGCTCTGTACATCCCACTCTGGGCAGCCCGCCCAGGAGCCTCTCTTCGGCTTTCAGGGACTCTGTCTCCCAACTCCACATCTACACATCTTGGTGGTCAGCTCTGTTCAGCTCTGACTAGAGAATCGGGGAGCTTGATCCCCAAAGTACACTGAGTATACCGTGGGGACAGCACCTAGTAGCTCTCTAGTCGGTGCTGTGACTTCCTGCTTGAGACCTGAGCAGGTAGGAGCAGGAGAGCCGAGACCATAGGTGAGCAGAGGCTGCTGTGCAGGCGAGCCACGTGCCTCTGGGAGCCTAGCCTGATGCAAGGAGTGTGGCACTGGGGAGGAGCTGGGCAACCCAGCTGGAAAGTGTGCGCTTGTCCATAGGGTACAGCGACTGCAAGCTCTTTGTGGAAAGTCACGATTCAGGCCATCACATTTCATGTGGTGTCCCTGATTTGGTTGGAACCACAAGCTGTCGTTACAAGCACCGAGCATGGACAGAGGCTCAGGCCCCAGGCATGAGTATGTGCCCCTGCTGAGCCTCCAAGAGCTTGCAGTTCAGAGAGGTAAATGTACCTGCAAGGAGTCCACACAGCAGCATTCCACCAACCTCTGCTGAGGGCGGTGCCGGACAAGGCATGAAGGGTGAGTGAGGCAAGGCTTCAGAGACACACAGTGCAGTGGAGAGCGCTGCCTAGCCTGGCAGCGTGGTCTCTCATCTTCAAGTAACCCAGCAGGTCAGGGCTATCATTATCCCCACTTTATGGATGAGAAAACTGAGGTTCAAAGAGCTTAGGTTGGCTCTCTCAGCTGGCAGAGGGTGGGTTGGGATTTGTGGCATGTGTGCCTGACTCCAGCATCTAAACTGGGACCCATGAAATTCTGCTGCCTTGGAGGCGTTAGCTCTATAGCAACTGGGCTTTCACCAAGTGACCAGGATCTAAGTGGGCACTCTGGACAGGGGAACCAGTACAAGCAAGGGCCCAGAGGTGGTGTGGTGGGGGGCGGGGGGCTCTGTGTATCAGGGACCAGGAGGTAGTTCTGTAAGTCTAGAGGTCAAGGGGCCAGGGCAGTGGGACAGGAGGGGCTGCAGGAGCAGGCAGAGGCCAGCCCATCAAGGCGGGCTGTGTTTGCTCCACAAGGACTTTGGACCAACCCCATAGCTTGTCTGGGAGCTGCTCAAGGTCTGTGACCAAGTGAGTGTCCCTGATCTTTCTGGCTGGGACTTTGGAGGGAGGTGAATCTGGAGACAGGGCAGCATCGATGAGGAGCACTGTGAGTCCTAGTGAGAGCGGGTGGAGGCCTGGGCTGCAGACAGGGGTGGGAGCCAGGGGACGAGGCTACAAAGAGCCAGGGGATGTGGCTGTAAAGGGGCAGGACCTGGTGACCCCCCAGCTCTGCCAGATGAGAGAAATGGGCAGGAGACTTTCGACTCCAGAAATGTGGCGCCAGAGTCCGGTGCAGATGGAGTTGCTCATGGGGTGGGGCTGCCGGAAATGGGAGAGAAGTGGGCGAAGGTGGATGGGCCACCAGTCAGGTCCACATCAGAGAACTGGGAGGTGTCAGATGGCAGATGACACATGGCTGAAATGCAGCAGAGAGGCGCTTGCTGGAGCTGAAGCTTGGCAGGGCATCAGGCTGCGGGCATGGTGGAACTGACTGAGGTTCTGGAGTTCACAAAGACCACGAGTGCAGAGACCACTCACAGGACTAGTAAGTGGCAACTGGTTTTAGAAGAGTGGGTGTTGACACTGGGCCTGATGCAAGGACCAGAAGTCAGACTGTGGCAGCCGAAGGGTGCCTGGAGGGGAGGAGGAAGCCTCATAAGGATCGACCGCTCTTTTGGGGACCTTGGCTGTAAGGGGAAGAGAGTGTGATTTTTTTCTCTCCAGTAGAAGCAAATGTAGGTAAAATTGTGGTCAAGTTTGTGTCTGTTTTGGGAGTGCCTTTGTATTGATAAATTGACAAAGTAGAAAACAACCAAAAACTTGTTGAGCAATGCATCTTTTAGGGGAAGAGTCCACGATGCGATCAGGTCGCCCCGTTGTTCCAGGTTGGGGGTTCCTTTGCAGGACAAGTGATCAGACACTGCTGGGTAGGAGTGGCTTGTGGTGGGGATGGCTTCACAGTCACTAAAGTGGTGCTGTGGACACAGTAAACTGCTGTCAGGACAAACCCTTTCCAAGCTCGCTCTGGCATGAGCTCTGCACCTGCACCAGCATCACTCCACGTCTTTACACTAAGTGGGAAGAAGAGTCAAGTTCCGGGGGCCTGATTTCCGTGCCCCAGAAAGAGCACCATTCGGGCTTGAAGGTCATTCTATGGGAGAGCCGGGACAGACTTGGTGCAGAGTATGCTTCCAGCTGTCCGGCCTGGAGTAGAAAGTTGGCTGCAGAGACTCGAGCCCATCAGCCCCCACTCGCAGTGAGCTGCCCCAGCCTGCCTGTGTTGGGCTTGGCCTTCTGGGGGGCACTGGTGCAGTCATCCCCCTGCTGGCTCCCACCACGCCCATCTGGGAGTCCTGGACGGGAGGGGCCCCTCCTCCTATTTGCACAGCTCTCTGTGTCACTTATCCAGGCCTCCAGGGTGGACGTTAGAGACCCCTGTTCTCCCCACCATGTCAGAAGGGCTTTCAGGGCTCTGGGGGCTTGTGGGCTTCTCCTGCTCCTGTCTCACACCATTCTCAAACTGGGAGAAGATACGTCTTTTCAAGCAGGATGTGTCTGGGCCGTGCCTCCATCGAGGCATGGGCAGGGTTGTCACTGGGCACCATGCAACTGTTCCAGGGTATCGGGATCCCCATGGAATGTAAGACACAAAATTACCATGCTAGCTGTTATTGGAAGTTGACCAATCATAATGGCTTTATAACCAGAAAGCAGATTCCCACATGACCAAACTCCTTACTGGAGGGAAGTGCCTTCTGACGTGGGCCATGTGGCGTATCTGCCACAGGCACCTCCTGTATACTTTCAGGAGATAGTTGCTGCCTGACAGACAGACCGCTGGGTCTCCGTGGCTTCACGCACTACATGTTTATTTCTCACCTATGTAGAGACTGAAACACGTGTCTGGTTCTAAGGTTTCCCTGCATATGCGTGTGCAAGGGACCTGGCTCCTTTGTCCCTGGGGCTTTGCTATCCTCGCTTGTGTTTCTAGGGCCACAGTCCTTGAGAGGAGGAACAAACACAGAGGATCTTATGGCTCAGTCCTCCTAGGGGCATTAGCATCTCCTGCTCGTGTTCCATGACCTAGAACTTGATCGCCTGGGCTCTCAGCCACAAGGGCCTGGGCAGTCTTACTAGTTACCTGTAGAGCCCAGCATTTGGGAGGTTGATGCAAGAAGGGCGGACAGCATCATGAGTTAAAGGTCTACAACAGAGGTCATGTCCCCGATTTGGTGTGCAGGGCTCTGTACACTTTGCGTGGGAGCAGGGTTGGAATGAGGGTTAAGGAGTTGCCTCGGAACTCCAGCTGGGGCTTCTGAATCATGGATTCCCTGCTTCTGGCCCTCTAACCTTGGGTAGGTTGCTGACTTTTCTAATTCTTTATAAAATGGAGGCAATGCTAGTATCTAACAGAGCTTTGACTTGTGACAGTAGTTGATGACTTCAATATACACAAAGCCTTTCATGCATTGCCTGAGGATTCATAGGTGCTCATTAAATGTCACCAGTGATTATTTCCCGACTATCATTCATTCATTCTTCCCTTTAATGTGCAGTACTGTACAGAGAAGGCTTTGGAAGCGGGGAAGTAAAATGCATGTCTTCACACAGCGTAACCAACTGCAATGGAGGTCAGCACAGGGCATTATGAGAACACCAGGGAGAAAGCCATCCCATTCGGGGAAATGCTGGGACAGAAGGAGATAAGTTATGCCTTAAGATGTGGAGTAAAGGTGCTCATGCCTGCATGCACAGAGTAGTAAATACAGCACCTGATGGAGCTAACTCTTTTCATAAATGGGAAAGACTCTTCAGCCAACAGTCAGTTCTCCAAAGGAGTTAAAAGGCTTCATGGAGACTGTCCTGAAAGTTGATGTTAGTCAGTAAAAAATACTATGCCAGGCCCTGACTTGTGGCACAGTACTTAACTGATAACCCAGTCATTGCTCACTCCACTCAAGCCAACAATGTGTCCCCCCATCTCACCTGGTGCACATCTGTCTTCAGGGAGCTGTTGGGGAATCTGCTCACCATGGGGAAGAACCTCCTGTGCTTTTGAGGGATGGCAGGCAACAGTCGCACATCAAGGGCCACTGAACCCAAGGGTGGGGCAGCATTGTCCTAAGCACACAATGCACGGTAGCCCCTGGGCTCCAACAGCAAGGAGCTGGGACCCAAACTTCCCTGGGACATAGGAGATTTCATGGGTGCCGGGTGCAGGGAGGATGGGTCAGTGCCTCCCTGGGGAAGGCAGGACTGGAAAAAAAAAAATACAATTGACAGGGCTGAGCTTTGGGAGGTTTCCTGCATGCATGTGAGACTTGGAGGGAAGGGCAGAAGCCCAGATGACTGGAAAACAGAAGTTAAAAATGTTTCTCTTAATCAAACACATTTTTCCATCAGTGTAATGATTTATTTGGCTGATTACACTTTTTTTTTTAAAAAAGGTTATATATTTGGTACAGGGTCTCACTATGCAGCTTGGACTTGTAGTGATCCTCCTATTTCAGCTTCCCGTGCTCTGGGATTACAGGCGTGTGCCACCACGCCCGGACTCGTTGGCCTGCTCAGAACACCCAGGGGCAGGGCTGGTGCAGCACATGACTCTGGGAATGAACCGTGGTCCCTGTACTTGCCTCAGCAGGCGCTTAGTGCGCTGAGCTGTCTCACCAGCCCTGGCCTATTACACTTTAACTCCACACTATTTTGAAGTCATCTTCATTGTGTATGAGGCCACACATTCTGTACCCTGGCCTGGAGCAGCTTGTGCTGTTGGATGGGGATCCTGGTGGTTTTATTTTGTACGCATTTTATTGTTGCTTTTGTGGTAAAATATGCATAACCCGAGATTAACCCTTGCAACTCCAGGGGTGCAGTGCAGTGCAGTGCAGTGGCATCAAGCCCACCACCCATCCACAGGCTGCCAGCCCATACCGCAACTCAGCACCATTAAGTGCCAACTCCCTGCCCCACTCCCCAGCCCTGGCCGCACTGTGCTGCTTTCTGTCGCTGAAGTTGCTCGCTCTAGACCCTTCCCACTCTCCATCCTGAGGCAGGTCGCCTTCTGGGAACTGGGCACAGTTTTCCTGGGCATCTAATGAGTTTTTGTTGTCTGATGCATTCTGTGTGTGGTGAGGTATGTGTTATTTTGGCAGCCAGATGCACAGGTTTGCCTGAGAAGGGTGGTTCACTGCAGGGACAGCCAGAGCTTGGATGGAAGGTGCCACCATCCCTCGGCTACACTGCTGAGGGGAGCAGCACAGCTCGTTGCAGTGGGGTCTCATAGGAACTGCAGAGCAGTGCTGCTGGGTGGGAACTTGGACCCTACCTGGTAGGGTTTGAGCTAATTCATTAGCGCAACGTCAGGGCTGGCCTTTTCACATCAGAGTGGCCTTTTCTTTTCTGGAGAAAATAGCTCTGCTGCTGCTGCTGCAGGGCTGGGTGGGCCTGGCAGTCAGGGCCTGTGGGCGCCAAGCATTGTTGGGCTGGCAGGAGACAGTGCACGAGGCCTGCTGCCTGTGCAGAGAGCAGGGTCAGGGAGGAACTTGGAGCAGAGGGTGCTGGGAGGGAAGCTGGGCCGGTGCAGCAGAGAGCACCGCCCAGCCTTGGTGGCTGGCTACGCCCTGTCTCTGAAGCCACATCCCGTGCCTGACCTTCGGGATGCACTAAGCCTCGAGCTTCAGAGACCGTGGGACTCACCTACTACAACTTACACAGCAACCACAGAAGAGCCACGCTGTGTTGTTTCCATGCCGTGGCGCACATACGGAACGGTGGCCGAGAGCGTGCATTTGAAGTGAGATGGACCTGGTCACGTGACGTTGAGCAAGCTGTGCCGTCCCACAGTCTGTCTGCTTGTCAGCCAAGCTTGGTCTGCTGAGGCCCTCAGGAGGGCGCTGGGCGGGGAGGGCCTCCCGTGCCCTGCCAGAGTTCCTGGTCTCTCACAGCAGTCGTGACTTTTTCTGAGCCCGAGAGCCCAGACAGCAGCTCCAAGCCCACTTCCTGTGAAGTGCCAATGCTGTGGTTAAACCTGAATACCTAAGCATGCATTCATGCAATGAAGGGAAAACACAGTAACAGAGCTTTTAGTGATGCAAACAGCCAACGTGGCGTGAGTGCCATGGGTTTGCCACCACTGTCCTAGAAGCCGTAGGAGAGGCTGAGCAGGCCAGGCATAGATATGGAGCATATTGGAGGAAATGTATATATCAAGAGAGAGACAGACAGACAGACAGAGATATACACACGTATGTGTACTTGTACACAATACCTCAAACCCATAGTCACACATGCAAATGACAATAACAGCCATGACAAAAATCATAGGTACAGAGTAGGGAGATGGGCAGTTCTGAAATGACTTTGTTATGACTTAATTCTGACAGGAAGAGAGAGAGGGAATGTGGCTGAACTCAAGGCCAGAGGAAGCACAGAGTTCCTGGGGGACAGAGCTCCTCTCTCTGGGAAATGACTGGGAAGACTTCCTGAGTTCCCCTCCAGATGAAAGGAGTCAGGGTGCAACAGGTGGCCCCAGGAGGGCATGTGCTCTCCCTTATGGGGACGAAAGGAGGACACGGTGGCTCTTCTGGTCCCTTCATAACCCTGAGTTGCTCCTTCTGGCTGGAGTTGGCTGCCGAGCGCGCTGGTAGCCAGAAAGCCAGGAAGGAAGAAGGGGTGCTCCTGCCCGTGCTGCTCTCTGCAAAGATGCCGCAAGAGCAAGAGGCACTTCCCACAGCCAGGTCCTGGCTGATGCCGGCCCTTCTCAGTGCAGGATCTGGTAGCCGTGACTGAGTGTCTTCCGTGCGTGAGGCTCAGACCTGGAGCTGTTGGTCCCTTGCCTGGGGAGTAGCCCTTTGCATTGCTGCACCTGCCCTGTGGCCTGTGGAGAAATCCTCGCCAGAGATGGTAGGTTTCAGTAGCGCAGCCTGGCAGTGTCAACGGTGAGAAGGATTTTTTCCTAGGGTACACTGAACTTCGCAAATAGAGGTAGCCTATGGGCCTTGAGGGTAGACTGGAGAGATGGAACCTTTCTTTTGGGCCAAGCTGCTGCTCTGTGGGAAGATTCTGCCCAGTGTCCCCTTCTGGACCCCTTTGAGTTTTTTATAGAACTCTGCCTTTTCCCCAAGGCCTGGTCACGCTGCGGCCACTTGGCAGGTGGTAAGGTTCAAGGAAGGCGGAGGGTGTAAGAGTCCTGAATGTGAGCGTGGCAGGGAAAATGGGGCAGCAGGCCTAGCGCTCATTCTGAGAAGGGCTCAGGGATTCTCCTGATGCTGCCAGTTGAGCCCATCACCCATGCTGTCACCTGCAATTTGAGACTTAAGTGTTAATTTGTAGTGGCCAGACACAGGGGAGGCAATTGCTTTGTGACTCATAAAGTCACATAGGCAGGCACAAGCCACAAATAAGGGACTCTGGTTGGCAAAATCCAAACTGCTTCAATGCTATTCTTAGAAGCTGCAGTATGACATCTTATGTTTTTTTTTTTTTTTTTCCCCCAGAAAGTGCAGAACCTTTCATATTTCTGGCTAGTTGATTCTATTTCTATATCCACCTCCAAAAAGGCAGCATGTGAGTGTTAGGGGACAAGGAGGACCTCCTCAAGCGCTGGCCACTTGGGATCCTCTGAGTTAGCTGTTTAGACTTTCCTCAGTAGGGTGCCTGCCAATGGTAGTGCACCCCAGTTCTCTGGAAGCTCCAACTCACTGAATCCTCAGAGTGCTGGGTCAGCTCTTCTGAGTTCGGGACCAACATCGCCCTATACCCTGTGCGTCTCCAGTTCATTCACTGTTATATCTATGCTGAATGATGTTTCCCACTTGCCATGGGAGAGCTTAAAACCCAGAAGCTTAGTGATCTGTCCAAGGCTCTATGGCTAGGAAGGGAGTTTGAACCCTGGCTTCCTGAATTGAAAGCTTTGTCCTCTGGTTTTAAAAATGTACACAGTTCATTGACCAGGGAAGGTCTCTAAGTAGCCATGCGTTATGCTCCTGTTTCCCTTCCTGTTGGCCTGATGCTGTCTGGGCCATGGACAGTGCTCGAGACCACCCAGCTGCCAGGTGTTAAGCACATCGTGTATCCGATCTCATTCATCACGCAGCGCTCTAGGAACGGAGCTAGCTGTCTCCATTTTGCAGATGAGAAAAACAGAAGCCGAGGCTCATCAGATAACTTGTAGAGTCCCACAGCCAGCTAGTGCTTCTGACCAGACTTACCTAAATATTCTGATGTTTTCCCATGAGGACAGCTCACACTGTGGTGTCAGTATCATCTTTGACTTAAATTGGCGAGCCCATTGTTGGCACACGGCTGTTTGGGTCCTGGGAGGCAGGTCTGAGCCTGGCACAAGCTGCGGGGGTGGGTGTCCAAGGCTGCGCTTGGCTCTGCTCATCGCCCAGCTCCCTGCGCCTCCCCTTATCTCACCCTAGATAAGAGCTGATTGCTGGGGATCCCACGCCCACCTCAGCTCTTGGGCTCTTTCTGTGCAGGAGCCCTAAGATTAAGTTGTTCAAGTTTCCTCTGGAGAGAAGGAAGCGAGTTCTTCCAGTTTGTAAATTATTGTCTGGGAGTCAGATCTGGCTTGATACCTTTAAAATTGGTGTGTGATCTTAGACCAGGAGGAACTGGCAACTTGGAGAGTTGATTTATAAAACTTACTTTTTTCGGTCTACTGCTCCCCATGCCCCCCCCCCCCCCGCGGTCTGCCAGGGGGCGATGGGTGTGGCAGGTGCAAGCCTGTCAGTGGATGCTTCTTGGGGTCAGGCTCCACCCACAGCTGTGTTTCTGTCCTCCTCTTATCGCTATCATCTGTCTCTCATAAAAGAGCAGGAGGCTTGTGGCGTAAGTGGCTTGCACACAGCTGCATGGGCAGCAAGGGTCCGAGCGGAGCTTGGCCTGAGCTCTGTAGCTCCAATCTGCCACCTTCAGAGAAGGCTGCACATAGCACAGCCAGTGGCCTGCGAGCATCCTCTGCTGGCCTCTGCCCCCGCTGTTCACACAGGCCCTGAGCTGGCTCCCAACAGACAAGCTTTGGGCTCGGAGAGGCAGATGAGCCCACCGCGGGTGCCTGTCCTGGGGGCACGTGGGGAACGCTGAGATGCTGACAGGGGTGCCAGTGTTTGTGCCAGGGTTGCCGAAGTCAGCGTCTCAGCATCGCAGACATTAAAGGAGCCGAGAGCATCTGTAAAAGGAGTCTGTCTCATCCGGGCTAGCAGGGCCAGCCCTCCCAGCCTGTGGAACTCGTTGAGTGGCATGGACCTGGTGGCCAGGTAGGGCCCGCTGGAGGACCTGGCCTGACTCAGGTGTGCAGGCTGACGAGGCCTTGAGCAGGGGGTGTGTGCTGTTGGGTCTCCAGCCCTGCACTCCCCTGGAAGTTCCCAGGGGCAGCAGAAGAGAGGACAGAGTCCCTGTCTAACCTATCAGTGTCCCTTGGCCTGGAGGGGACACGCCACAGTCTACCCTGGAATCTGCACATCCTTTGTACACCTTGTCAAGAATTCTGAACAGCGGACACTTGAACTTAGTCACTCTGCCCCACACTGGCCCTTTCCAGACTCCTGCCCCTGTGTCTGATGCCTCATAGGCCTGGCATGTCTGCTCCCCAGTCTTCTAGTGAAATCCTCCTCTTTCCTACAACTGTAGTTTTTCCGTATTTCCCCCTTGATAGATCTGCAGACCTCTTGAGGCTCTAATGAGACCTCGAGGCATGCGCTCCCTGCTCTTTGTTTGCAGTCTGGAGCACTGGCCCACTGGCTGGTAGTCAGTTGCATTGTCCTTCCACCTTGCCTGACCTGTGTTGGCCACCTCTGCATCCCTAGGACCTAGCACGAGGCCTGCCACTTGCTAAGGAGGGTAATTGTTGCTGCATGAATGAGTGAGGGACTAAAATAAACACCATTCTTTGCTTTTAACCTTATAAAACCAGCCTCGCATCCCAATGTGCCCTAGATAGCTAGCTGCCCTCATTCGGGGAGCAAGATGCTACCCCCAGGGCCCTGTGCTCAGTGTGCTTGCTGGCCTGCTTGCGCCTGGCCCTGTGGGAAGCTGTCTGCTGCCGAACCCTCATATTCACCTCTCAGATCAGTCCTTCCACTCCAACGTTCTTGAGCTGGCTTTGGATTCTGGAAAACAGCAAGTGCTTTGGCAAATCAGCTCTACTTTATTTTTGTTCCTTTGAAACCTAAATGACTTTCCTAAGAAATGCTTGAGGTTAGAGTGGTGCAGAGAGAGGACCGTGGCCAGAACCCAGGCGAGCTATTTTCATGATGTGAATGAACACGCGTCCCAAGCTCACCTCCAGACAGCGGCCTGCCTGCTCACAAAGTGCCGGCTGCTGTCCTTGCCCATGCGTCCTCCTCCCCAGTGCCTCTGACTGGGAGGATGTGTGTTCCCCCACAGCCTAGAAGCAGGGAGAAGTCTCAGGGAGTTGCCATTGTCACCTGTGTAGGGGAAACACCTGCCCTCTGGTGACAGTGAGAGTCTTTAAGATGTCAGGTCTAAAGGGCTTGCCAGATAGCTCAGCGGACCAAAGCCCCCTGAGGTGAGGACTGGGACTGGGCATGGTGGCCCAAAGTGCCTGTGATCCCAGCATTGGGAGGCTGAACACAGGAGCATCACTACGAGTCCGAGCTACATGGTGAGACCCTATAGACCCTGAATTAAACAAAGAAAAAGATGTCGGGTCTAAGGGCAGGCGGAGCAGTTGCAAAACCTGAAGCGAAGTGCGCTTTTCATCTGGTCTGTGCATGAAAGTCTCATGGCGAGGACACACGAGCGTTAGTCCACCATTCGTAACACAAGGAAGGCCAGTTTTCAGTGGTGCTGGTCGCGTGCATCTCTTGGCCTTTTCCTTCCACTCACCAGTGTTTGCAGAGCCAGCTGCTCGTAGCATGCCCGACCCGGCACCATCAACATGAGCCAGGGGACAGAACTCTGTGTAATCTGTGGTTTGTTTTCAGCCAGAGCGAAGAGCTGGTGCTGGGGAGAAAGTAGTTGCCAGAGAGGGCAGAGGGGCCTGGACCTCTTTCCGAGATGGCATGTGCTCAGTGTTAGGCTTAGCACGGGAGCATCCCTAAGGCATTTTCCTCTGGCGCCCATCCTGCCCTCATGCCCACCGAGCTCACCTCTCCTTATCTCCACTTGTAGGTGGGACGCATCCCAGGCTGATCGTCTCTGCCCTCTCCACACTGCCACTGCTCCAGGAGCCTGCTTGGCCATGGGGGAGAACGAGGATGAGAAGCAGGCGCAGGCGGGACAGGTGTTTGAGAACTTTGTCCAGGCTTCCACATGCAAAGGTACCCTCCAGGCCTTCAACATCCTCACCCGCCACCTGGACCTAGACCCTCAGGACCACAGGAACTTTTATTCCAAGCTCAAGTCCAAGGTAACCACCTGGAAGGCCAAAGCCCTGTGGTACAAGCTGGACAAGCGTGGCTCTCATAAAGAGTACAAGCGAGGGAAGGCGTGCATGAACACCAAGGTAAGGGGGCCCGGCGTACACACCCTCAGCCCACCCTGGGACAGGGGGGTTGACCTCTGGGACTGAGGGTCTGTTGCCCCTTGGCTTGCTTAGGTTTCTTAGTGGATTTGGGCCTGAATGTGTTGTTTTGTTTTTTCATAAAGCAAAAGTTTTTTTATTATATATGTTTTTAAAATTTTATTTTATTTTATTTTATTGAGAGACAAATATCAATGAGACAGTTTCAAAGCTGATTAATAGGACAGTTTTAATAATTAATACTTTTTACATGTTGTATTGCTCTGTTAGACTGCAGGCTTCCTTTGTCTTACGTGTCCACCTTATCTTGGGGGTCACGATCTTCCTCTTGTGCTGCCTCCCAGGGGGCAGAACCAAAAGCAAGGCTGAGGGGACGGAGCACAGACTTCGGCGTTCTGCCCAGCTCCAGTGTCCGCTGTTCACCGAGCGGCTTTTGTGTGCCGGCACCTCATGCCTGTGACCTCACTGCACGCCTGCAGTGGCCCTAGGGGCCACCTGAGGGTGGGGACACTGAGGAGTCAGGACGTGCTCCCAAGGTTTCATGGCTAGAAGGCTCCTTTGGTCATTTGCCACTGGGTGGGCCCTGAGCCCTGTGTTCCTAGAGAGGCGTAAGTGAAGAGTGGTACTTCTCAGCAAGCAGATATTCTAGAAAGATCCCTTGGTTTTTAATCAGTTGACTAAGAAGTAGGCTCTTGGTCCTCACTTTCCTTTTTCTTCCTCTGCTTGCCTGAGTTCCCCACGTCCCCACCTCCGTCTGCAGCGGCTGCTCAGGAGCACACTGCAGCTAACCCGCATCTGTTGCTTGGCCCGAGGCAGCGCCCATGCCCGCGGCTGGCAGTGCCACTGAGCACCCACCGCAGACCTCTCTGCACGCCCGCCACCCCTGGGCAGCGAGAAGTCAGGACTCGCTGGCTGGCTCGGGGGCTGCCGGCCCCGGGCACAGGTCCAGGCAGTGTGTTTAGGTTAGGACTTAACATGCTGTATTTAGACCTCTCAGGAGGTCGCTCCGCCAGAGCCCTTGGAATTCCAGTCAGTGCCAATCCCAGGACAAGAGGCTTGAGCTCTCCATGGCAATGGGGCCTGTTGTGGTTTTGTTTTGGTCAGGAGGAGCTGCTGAGCCTACCGTGGGACACGGCTGATTCCCACTGCCCGAGGGAGACAGGGCCCAGGGCACCCTGACTACCCAGGGTACAGGAAGAGCACACTGTGCAGGGCTGGAGCCATTGGCCCTGAGCAGACAGCTGGGCAGGCAGGGTCTGCCCATACACTGCCAGGCCCCAGCCCTGCGCAGGGGAAGTGGGAGTGGTAAGGGGGAGCTGAGGTGCCTCCTTCTCTGCTTGGAACTTCATGGACCCTATTTCACCAGGCAAGTCTTCAGAGGTAGAGAATGGGGCACATTTAGCTTTGAGTTCCTCTTTTCAGTAATTATATGTGTTGGCTTTCTTTTAAAAAACAAAACTCAATGCATACACACAGCCCCATAAAAGCACTCAAGTGGCTCTGTCATTAGAGTGTCAGAGTTCCTGTTTTATTAGGAAATGTCATCACCCTGCTTTGTGAGTGTAGGTCTTTTCTGGTGACTTAAAGTTGAACGTTCTGAAAGATGAAGCCATCAGAGGGATGAACCAGAGGCTGGCTACCATGGAAATATCCTTCTTTCAAGAATCACCAGTGGTGTGGGGTGGTGACATGTACCTATAATCCCAGTGCTCCGAGAGGCTGAGTCAGGAAGATCACAAACTTGAAGCCAGCCTAGGCAACGTAGCCAAACTTCATATCAAGATAAAAAGTACAAAGGAGTAGGGATGTAGTCCAGGGCATAGAGTATTGGATTCCGTTCCCCAGTGTCCCGCTACACAGACTCAAACACACACCACACACAGTGTTCACCAGCTGCATGGCTGCCTGGCTTATCTGGTCAAGCCCCTATTTTACAAGCTTTGATGACTTGAAATATCAGAGTCCTCGTATCTCCTGAGGAGCAGATCACTGTTGGCAACTGAGATGTCAAGGAGAGCAAAAGTCTATGGGCAGTGATGTGTGTAGGAGTGCTCCTGCCTACGTGCTTCTTACTTGGGGGACAACACATTTCATACGTGCTGGCCCATCTCTTTCCCCTGAGGAGGGGGGGACACAGTGCATGCTAAACGTGCACCAGGCCTGTGAGGGCTCTGGGCAGCACAGATGGTCCAGGTGTGCAGCCTCCCCGTGCTCGCTCCGTCCGGCCGTTCTGGGCTCTCTCCTTCTGGCCATGTCGTGGGTGACCAGCTAGCACTGGCACTGTTTGTTCCCCGGCATGTGATTTACCCCCATGTCCATAGTCTCTGCTTTATATCTTTATAGCTCCACAATTACCCACAGGGCAAAAATCTTTCTGTCTCAGTGCACTACTGAAAGCATCTCAGGGGGGCTTTGGATGGGCCCACCCCAGGCTAGTGATGGCCAATGCCAAGGTCGCTGCCTACTGCGGGGCTTGGCAGCTTTTCCAGGCACCACATGATTGACTCGAGTAGAGAGAGCAGAGCGCCCCAAGAACATATGTGTTCAGGACAGACAGAGGTGCTTCCTACAGTGAGTGACCTTTTACTTTTGTTGTGGTTATGGCCAAGGCATGGTTTTGTGTGTAGGTGGTTAATGGCCAGCTCCACAAGGCCGGTGCTCAGGCTTCTTACTGCGAGTGGGGCAAAGCCACAGCAGAGGGTGCCTGCCCCTCCTGCCACGTGAACAGGCACCATGTGGCTTACACATTGCATTGCATTTCCCTTGGTGCAATGGCTTATGTGTAGTATCAGCCAAACAAGAAATACTGGGCCTTGGCGTACGTGTGGCAGATCGTGCTAAGCCGGGCAGTGCAGGGGCATCGGGTGCCAGGCACAGCGCCGGCTCCTGATTCGCCAGGGGCAGGGTGGGGATAACCGCAGTTCACCCGCACGTCTGCACAGAGGTGGCCACGTCTGGAGTGGGACTGGGGCCCGGCCTGTCACGGCGTTGAGCAGGCTCTGCTGGGTGCTGAGCACTGTCCTGCTGTATTTCTGCCATCCAGCCAAGCGTGTGCGTGCTCTGCCGGTGGCAGGAGCCAGGGACGGGGGTGCCAAGGACGAGGAGACTGGCCCAGGCAGTCCCAAGAGCAGGGGCTCCGGTGCCAGTTGCACAAGCGAACTGGAGAGCATTGTTATTACCGGTTGTTCTTCACTGAGGGTTTCGTCAGGAGCTTGGTAATTCTTCCCCTGGGTGTGACTCTGGGTAAGGATGGACTGTGGACCAAGCCAGACTGCCTGTCTTGGGCCTGAAAGAGGCTGTGCGTAGGGTAACGCCTGCTCAGCTGTTGGAGCCAAGTGCGCAGTGTTGCCGGAGGAGAAAGCAACCAGAGGGCCTAAGGCACAGGAAATGGTATGGGGTTTGCCGTATCACAGAGCTGTGGGCTCTGGACCTTTCCTATACGACTCCTTAACGCCAGGAGCAACTAAAAAGAGTGTGGAATACCATGTTGACAGCCAGAGGCCTGGGAAGCCGAAGCCTCTAGCTGGAGCAGGGAGGGGCCCTCCTGGGACCTGCGTTCTTTCTTGGCTTGCTTTTGATTCCTTCATTCATCCGCCCACCCACAGGTGTTTGCAGTGCCCTTTACTTTAGCCGGGAAAGAGGCTTAGAAAGATGAAAGGGAGTGATTCCACTTGAGCTTTGTGTAATGGAGACCCAAGTGTCATTGTTTCTGAATTTATTCACTGCCTTAATAACTCATGAGATGAATAATTATTGAACAGGAACTAGGTGTTAGGCACTTATCTAAGTATCTTTTGGCCTCTTAAGAGCTCGGTAGCCTTGGGCAAGTTACTTCATATCTCTGGAGCATTCTCCTATAAAACAAGGATAGTAATTGTATCTACTTCATAGTTTTATCATGAGGCTTAGATGGTGCGGTGTTTGTAGTGTCTAGACTGCTGCCTGCTACATAATAAGGGATTAGTAAACACACAGCCATCATTATCATTAATATCGTAAGTGCTAAGAGAAGTGTGAGCACTGACTTGCACAAGCGCAAAAACAAGTGAGTCACTCTAGCTGGGGTCAGTCTCTCATGCGCACGGCATCTGGGAAGGCTTCCTGGAAGAGGAGCAGTGGCGTGAGGCTTCACAGGCGTCTTCCTTATTTGTCATTGCTGCGACACAATGCCCAGCACCCGCAAGTTAAAGGAGGAAAGGTTTATTTTGGTTCTCTGTGCAGGTTTCAGTCTCTGCCTGCTAACTCCAAGACAGGGCGGCACGGCGGAGGGGCATCACAGGGAGGAGCTGCTCGTGGTAGGGCGGCCAGAGGCAGAGAGAGCTCAAGGGAGGAAGATGGGGAGAAGCCACGCCTCCAGTGCCTGCCTCCTCCCCCGGGCTTCTCCCCCCAGCATCACATGGGGCTCTGAACTCAGTCTGATGCCTCCATGACCCAGTCACCTCCCAGAGCCCTGCCTACAGGTGCCCGAGGCCTTGGGGACGCATCTAGGCATAAACCATGCCAAGAGATGAGCAGAAGTTACAGAGCTGAGAAACAGCTAGAGGACACCCAGGCAGAGATGTATTCTGGGAAGGCAGAGCTGTTTGTGCAGTGGGGGAGGGCTGTGGGGACAGGGACAGCACGAGAGACAGACAGTGAAAAGGCTGGATGCCTGCAGCCTGGCCATGAGCACCACAACCAACTGTAGGGAAATCCTGGAGAGCCGAGGAAAAGCAGCCCCCAGGGAGGAACCTCCCACCGGCCCAGCCCAGCCCAGGGCCCTTTCTGCCGCCCTCCCCAGGTTTGCTCAGCAATTGCAGGTGACGGCATACATCACTCCATAAAAACACGCTTGCCGGGTGTGACTAATAAAGGCAGGGTCTGGTGACATGAAGAAATCCATTTGAGTCCTGTCAGAAGGGCTTGCCTGTTTCATGAACACATTGCAGAGTCCCCTATACCTCTGCCCCTGAACATGGCCCTTGGCTCTGCAAGACCCCCAGGGTGGCGCCCAGGGCCCTGTGGATGCTCACAGCCCAGTGTGCCATGTGCCCCTGAGCCGCACAGAGAGGTGGACAAGCTGGAGCCAGGGTGCAAGGTACAGCTGAGAGGGGAAAGCTGCTATCTCAGGCCTAGATTAGCCCATCTGACATTCCTGACCTCTGAAGTCACTGTGGAGGCTGTGCTGGCCTCAAAATACCTCTTTGCCTCATATGGACGGTGGTGGGCATAACTGATAAAGAGGGGCTGTGGAACACAGACTGGGATGAGCGAACAGCTGTCACTACCTCATTTCACAAGTCCCCAGCCCAGAAATGATGGGTCACTGGTCACTGCATTCCAGGGGAGCAGATGGGATTTGGACCAGTATGTGCTGGACATCAGACATGAGCTTGGTGAAACCTAGTTCCTAACTCTGTAGTCCTGAGAAGAGAAATTCTTCCAGCTGTCCTCACAGCGGGTAGTTAGTCCAGTTCTGCTGTGGCCCATTTCATGAACATGCAGTCAGCCCTCTGTAGCTGCAGGATTGGTATCCATGGATTCAGCCAGCCAGGGATGGAAGAGCCTTGCAGAAACACTTTTGTCTGTGTTGAACACGTAAGACCTTTTCCTTGTGATCAGTCCCTGTGCAATACAGCATAATATAAACATCTTATTAAGTGTTGTAAGGTACCCGCAGATGGCTGCATAAGAGGGTGGGCAGGTTAGACGTGACTCTGTAGTGTTTTACATAAGACACCTGAGCACTGTGGAGTTTAGTGTCTTGGGGAGGGGAGCGAAGAAGCCCTGGAATGTGGTTACTGAGGGACCACTTCACTTTTGTATTTTTAGAAGTTTTTTATTTTGACACAGGATCTTGATAATCACTGAGCTTGAACTTGTGATCCTCCCGCCTCAGCCTCCCAGAGTGGTGGAACTCAGGTGTGTCTCACCATACCTGTCTATGCTTTAAGTTTTTTGTTTTTTTTAAAGACAAAAGTTCACGGGCTGGCAAGATAGCTCAGCGGTCTAAAGCGCCTCTCAGGGACCGCGGTTCGAGCCCCAGCACCACATGCCATGCCAGCCCCTCCCCCCAGGGCCGGCTGAGCTGACCCCCCACCCCTGCAAAAGAAGAATCCGCGATGTGTAGCGAGACACTGTAATAAATAAATGAATTTAAAAAAAAAACAAAAGTTTGTTAATTTAAAAAATAAATGCATGATCAGGTTTTAAAAGGTAAAGTAGGAAAATATAGAATAATGGATGGCCTCCTTCCCCATGTAACTCTCCCTTGAGGCAGTAATATCTTCTTGAAAGTCTTCACATGGGTATGTACAGGTATGCGTGTATGTATATATGTACGTATATGCCCATCTCTCTTTTTATGTTTGAGATGGGGTCTTGCTATGGTGCCCACGCTAGTCTAGAACTCTTAGGCTCACTTAATGCTCTGGCCTCAGTCTCCAAGTATCTGCGACTACCAGGCTTTAAATGAGAACTCTCCATGTATCTATTTGCTCTGCGCTGCCATTTAGCTCACAGACGGGTCTCTGAGCACGTTCCCTGTCGGTGGGCTTCCTTAGGCCTTCCCATCTGATGGCCCCGCCACCGTTCATGGCTCCGCCGAGGTGGTCTTCGGGCTCCAGCCGTCTCACACACTCCTGCTGTGTGCCATTCTTCGCACACAGGGAAAGAACGTCTAGGCGACAGAGTGTGAGAATTTCTGAGCCAGAGCACATGTGCATTGCATTTAGAAATTACAGACACCGTTGCATCCCCGTGCCCTGGAGGGACATGCCCACCAGGAGTGTGCAGGACAGCCCTGGCCACCCTCCGAGTCCTGGAACCCAGACTGGGTGGCCGTGAGGGAGGCCACCAGGGGGTGAGCAGTCCAGCAGTGAAATGGTAGGAGCACTGCCACCCCGTAACAAAGCCCTGTGTTGCTGTTATCGCGGCCAGTGCCAGCGTTTGCATAAGGCCTTCCAGCCCACAGAATGGCTTCATTTACAAGAGGCCTGGTTACCTTGAGAGAGCTGCTGTATCAGCGAAGGGACGTTCTCCACCTAAGAAGAACACCTAGAAGCCTCTCGCAGCCGAGGCAGTTCTTATTCCTTTTGAGCCTTTCATCAGCAAATGGGACTCTCGAGGGCTTTAGCCACAAGAACCTATGCTGTTTGAGTGCAAGAGGGGCTGGGCCTGGCTACCTTGTTCTCTTCCTTTGTTTTTTGTTTTATCTTTGAGACCGGGTCTTGCCATGTAGTTCAGGCTGGCCTTGACCTCACTATGTACCCCAAACTGGCCACAAATTTTCAAAGAATCCCCTCTGCCTCAGCCTCCCTAGCGCTAGAAATGGCCCAGTGTGGCCACCATACCAAGCTTCTCCTCTTTTAATTTTTGTTTTATTAGTACTTGTTCACAGGACATACAATTGGGTTGATCGTGGGCGTGGTACCTGTGCATACTGCATTTTAGTTCTTTTTCTGTCTGCTTCCCTCCCTGCCCGCTCACATCTCTTACAGTCCTTCTAAGGCAGTTCCTAGCAAGCATGCCACCTCCTCACCGCTCCATACTCCGTACTCCTTTCCCTTCCACCTCCAGGCTGGGTTCGGCTGTGATGAGCTCCTGACCTCCCTGGCCCTGCTTCCATCGCTGGGCCAGTGTTCCACACAGTGCTCCCCAGGACAGGGACTGGGTCTAGCTTCTCCTAGGGCCCAGGAAGACCCTTGCGGACCACATGAATGTACTCAAAGGGGGCCCTGCTGCCTGCAGAGGCGGGTCTCAGCCGGGGCACAGCAGCCACGGCTTGGGGCTTCCCATCAGCTCTTCTTTGTGGCCAGTGGCGGGACCACAGCCCGGCTAGCCTCGCCTAGCATCTGGTGCCTCTGGGAGTTTTCAAGAGGGGTGGGAAATCTGCCAATAGGCCCGGGCAGCTGAGAGTCAGCTTCCTTTTGCTTGGAGAAAAACAAAAACCCTCTGCAGTGCCTGGCCCACCCAGGATTGCACAAGCCTAGGGAATCTCTGGCCAAAATTATCCAAATAAACGTCTACTGCCGGGCAGGGCAGGAGCCAGGCATGAAGCTGCTTACCGCCCTGCTTTCCGGTGGGAAGGTCTCTTCCCCTTGCTCTGCTTAGGTTTTTATAATAAAAAGTGTCTTGGATATGAGACCAGCCCACGGCAGGGATGGGAAGGAGTCCACCGACCCCGACCCGCGGTGGGGAGGTGCAGGGGCCAGACTGACACAGCCTCCTCTGCCGTGTGGGTCTCGGGCAGTTCACTAGGCCCAGCTTGACAGTTATTCTCTTCTGCTGAATTAGTGAGGTCTACATTCCACTGCAAGAAGCTGAGAACTTGCCCCCAGAAACTGAAGGGACTAAGGCTCCTCCTTTGGCAAGATGTAGGACAGAGGTGGCGTGGGAGGCGCAGGAACCATATTCTCTGAGCTTCTAGACGCGTGCTCTCTATTACCAGTACAGTGTAGGCCACCTGTATAATTTAAAAATTTTCTATTAGTGATATTTAAAAAATACAGGGAGGTGCACACCTGTAATTCTGGTTACTCAGAAGGCTGAGGCAGGAGGATCATAAGTTCTAAGCTAACTCAAGCAACTGAAACTGAAACTGAAAACAAAACAAAACAACAACAACAAAAAAAAAACAAAGAAATAGGCAAGGGGCTGGGAGATAGCTCAGTAGAATCAGTGCTTGCCTGGCAAGCTCAAGGGCCTGAGTTCTATCCCAGGTTCTGCAAAAAGAAAAAGAAGAAAGAAATAGTCAAATAGGACCGGCTAAATAGCTCCTGCAAGCAGGTGCAGGGGCCGAGGGATTCGGTTCCCCAGGCCTCCCATGCCAGTGAGATGATTACTGAGGTATTTTACATTTTTAGAAATAGTAAGTCTATAAAATCCTGTGTGCTTTACAATGCATCTTAGGTCAGATGAACCGCGTTCAGGTGCTCCATAGCTGCTGTGGCTGGTGGCTGTTGGGTGGGACAGTGTAGCTTTCCCCCTGGTTTGGCACCACCTTGTTGTCACAAAGTGGCTGCCTAAGCTCCGGCCATCTAGGTGAGGTATGAAGGTGGAAGGGGCTGCTCTAGCTACATACGTCATACCACACCAGCAAAAGGATCCCCAGAAACTGCGCTGGAGTATACGTCCCACAGGAGCACACGCCATCGCCCACATGTTCCTTGTGATGCCCAGCACCAAGGACATATTACCTGACACAGAGCAGATACTTGTCACAGGCTGAATTCTTCAAAAGCAGATGTTCAGAAGGCGTGTGGAGAGTCAGAGGTCATTAGCAACCGATACTCGGGAAAGATGCAGAGGATGGCTCAGGAAGAGCAAGAAATGTATAAGAGTCAAAAGCCTGCGGCTTCAGGCAGGGGGTCTTTCCCCTCAGCCTCTCAGCAAATAAGTTTGACAAAAAGACAAGGATAGGCGGATAGGGGGTACAGAATGGTCACTGTCAGCCCCCAGCCCTCTGACATGTGTTAAAGGTAGACCCAGAGGAACACTGGAATCTAACATGCATAGTGGCATAAGTATGAACTCAGGGGCCATTATAAACACTGCAGCTGCTCCTTATGTGTGTCCCTGCAAACTCAAGGTGGGGCTGGAATTTTCCTGAGTGGAAAGTGTCTTCCATGAAACTCACTTACTGAGCTTCATGCGTTAGCAACACGGTGTTCTGTGTTTTTTCGTTTGTGTATTATAGATGAAACTGTATTACGTAAGAGTTACTCATCCCTAGCTTTTGTGATCTTCTTGTTTTAAACCTGTTTTTTTAAAAAAATATTTTTCTTAATTTATTTATTTGGCACAGGGTCTCACTATGCAGCTCAGACGCATAATGATCCTCTTGTCTCAGCCTCCCCAGCGCTGGGATTACAGGCGTGCACCACCACATCTGGTTTGGGTGACCGGCTCAGTGCAGAGCTGGGCAAGGCATGTGTTACGTGGAATCGAACCTAGGTCCTTGTGCTTGCCAGGCAGGCGCCTAGACCACTGAGCACTCTCCCCAGCCCTTGTGATCTTCTTGAAAGACCCGGTGCACTGTAACTCCTACTTTGTGCTCCCTGCTCCCCTGTAACCTGGCTACACACTACCTTCCTGCCTGCCCTCCCATCTCAGCTCATGAACACAGGGCCGTGAGCTGCTACGGAGGTCTGCCCATGGGAATTCCGCAGCCCAAATATTCTCCGGACCCTTGCTCCAGGAACAGCTGATTAGATCCGAGGCGCATGCCTGGAAATGCCTGCAGGCCTGCCCTGAGGTGCTTCCCTGTCCCGTCACGCAGGAAGCCAGCCTCCTGGTGCCCTTCACAGAACCGTCTGCTGCTCCTCTGTACCTTTAAGAAGCAATCTTATGAATGTACTCTTACGTTTTCTGCATCCCTGATGTGGCTTTGAAATGCATTAAAATATTTTTAACAAGACTTTTCCTCTGGACCATTTTAAGTGTCCATATCAGCGACATTCATAACATGCACTATGATAGTCAGCTGTCACCACCTTCTGTTTTTAAAATTTTCCATGCTCTGATAACCATAAAGCTGTGACCCTCTGCATCCTCAGCTGCAGCCCTTTCTGTCTGCTCTGCTATTTCGTGCAAGTAGATTTATACAGTATCTATCCTCCCGTGCTTACCTTATTTGGGTTAGCTTTGGTTTCTAAGTTTGCCCATGTGGTGGCATGAGTCAGAATTTCCTAGGTTTTTTTTTTTTTTCATTTTAGTGATATGTTTTATTTAACCCAATATATCTAACATACTATCATTGCTATAGATAATCCTTACAAATTCTTCCAAAAAAAAAAAGAATTCTTTATAATCTGTTCTACTTTTTTTGTACCAAGTCTTTAATACCTGACAAGTAACTTACTCATATTGTAATTCACATGGTAAATTTTAAGCAAAAATAATATGAATTTAGATTTCATCAAATTTACTGTGGAAGCACCAGCCCAATAGCTCAACAGATTAAAGCACCTGCTTAGGCAGGCTCAGGGTCCGGGCTAGATCCCTGGAGTTCCAGGCTAGTCCTGCCACTGGGGTGGGCTGAGATTATGACTGAGACTGGGCATGGTGGCACACTCCTATAATCCCAGTGATGGGAGGCTGCATACAGGGGGATTATTATGAGTCTGGTCTATGTAGTGAGACCCTGTACTGAATACATATTAAATAAATAAATAAATTTGCTGTGGAATAGCTTCTGTGAAACAGAAGCCGAGACAGGAGGATGGCAGCAAGTTCCAGCCCAGTTTGGGCAACTTAAGGACTTAGTGAGACCCTGCCTCAAAATAAACAATTAAAAGGGCTGGGAGGTAGCTCAGAGTGAAGGCCCTGGGCTCAAACCTCAGTGCTGCCCCTGCCCCCCCAAAATATTAGTTAGATCTACTTTCCCCAGTCATTCCAATCATGCTTAAAATTTCTCCAATGGTTGCATCAAATATGAGGCCTTTTAATTATAGCACAATGTAAAGTGTATCGCTGTGTCCGTGTGGAAGGTGGCCCATTAGGGACCAGGCTGGTGAGCTGCAGGCTGAGCAGTCTCTTCTGTCACTACAGCTCCTTCCCACATGCAGTGCTGCCTGTGCCTTGGCCCCCCTCCCCCGCAGGGTGCAGGGTTCAGCTTCTCACAGGCGTGGAGCCTGCCCTGAGCTGCTCATGTCCAGCACCTAGGCTGGGCCTTCCTGTGATTCACCCTGAAACTGCCTCCCCTGCTGCAGGCTGGCCCCTGGGCCATGGAAAAATTGTGTCGTGTGAAATTGGTTTCAGGTGCCAAGAAGGCTGGGGACCTCTGCTGGAGGGTGCGACTCTTCTAAGTACCTCACATGCAAGTGGGAGCTGCAGCATTTGTGTCCGGGCTCCATCTTCAGCACGGTGCCTGCAGGCTGCTTCCCGCTGCAGCAGATGTTGGAGCTCCCATGACTGTGCATCTGGCCATTCAGCCTTGAGGGAAGCTGGAGTTTTCTCACCTTCTGAGCACCGCTGCGTTGATTGCGTTGATCAGCCAATGTCAGTCAGCTCTTGCTTTCAGTTCTTTGATATCTGCCTGCGAGGGGAACCGCTGAACCTCTGACTCATATGGGAATTCCCTTTTTACCTTCTTGAGGAACCACCAAACGATTTCCATTTACCCTTTAAAAATGTCTCTGAGTTAATTTTTTTTTTTCAAAATGAGTATTGCATTCCAGGCCCTGGGGATAGAGCAGTAAGGAAGTGAGACAGAGAGACTGTCCACTGACACTTGCCTGGGCGGGCAGACAGTGAACATGTGTGTGGGTGTGAATGTGTACACACCAGGTAGTAGTAAGGCGTAGGGGGGAAACAAAGCAGGGGGTGTGGACCCCTCTGCCCTGCAGGAGCCGGTTGCTGTTCTCCTTGGGATGTCCCAGGAAGATTTCTTGGGATGGTGACACTTGGGAGAAGATCAAAAAGAAGTTGGGTCACGAGCACACAGAGGGAAGGGAGAGTGCGTGTACCCTGATGGCTTGAAGCCTTGGATCACTGGAAGGACCGCGGGCTTTACCTGAATGAGATGCACAGCCAGGGCGCTCTCATGGAGTGTCCCACGGCTCCCCTGTCACATGTCCTCATTCCCATGGAAGGAACTCTGAAATCTCAGGGACAGCCAGACGAAGATGGCTGGGTCTCCTGTCTGTAACAGTCCTCCCAAGAGTGCCCTGCTGCACCCCATGCCCTCGTCTCAAGGCACTGTCACCCTTTCTCTGCCTTCCCACACGTTAGGGACCAGACAAAGCTGCCTTCCTGCCGGGGCTGCTCAGACCCAGTGGCTCCGCAGCAGCTGTGGATTAAAGTCCCCACTCTCGCCCTCCTCAGTGCCCGACCTCATCGGCCCGCCCCATACGGCTCCCTTGTTCCGCGCTGCATTCGTGCTCCTATCCTGCCTCCGCCTGCCCTCCCCCTGCCTGTGCCTCATTGCTGGCACTTTCAAGGCCCAGCCTACACAAGGCCTGTTCCCAGAGATCCCCAAGCTCTGAGGCCACAGCTCTCACCTCAACACCCATTCCCAGGACCACACCCATGAGTTTGCCACCACCCAGAGGCCTCCACCCAAACTCTCCCGGGTCTGTGGGTCTGCTTCTTTCTCACCACAACCAAGTTCCTGTTCCTTCTGCGTCACTCTCACGAGGCCTGCTGTGAGCCCAGCGTTTCCGTCATGCCGCCCTTGCACAACCTGTCAGCCTCCCTGGCTTCTTTCGCTTGCCTCCTGGGGACTCTGGGCTCTGCCTTAGCAGCTGTGGGCAGCAGCTCCAGACCTCAGGGTGCTCGACTCACCCTGTGCTGCCACTATGGAGGACAGAGGTGGAGCCCTGGGTCTGGTTTTGAGTCAGGATGACACGATGCTGGCTCCTCTGTGCTGTGGGGACAGCCTCAAAGGAGGGCCTCACCAGCATCCCCTCCCCCATGACCGATCCTGTTATTCACCCACTATCCGTCCCTTCCCTTTTATCTTATTTATTTATTTATTTATTTATTTATTTATTTTTGCAGAACTGGGGATTGAACTCAGGCCCTTGCGCTTGCCAGGGAAGCGCTTATTCCACTGAGCCATCTCCCTGGCTCCCCGGCCCTTCCCTTGTGGTAGCTGCTTAACTTCTATTTCTCCAGGAACCAGGTTGAGGGCAGAGCCAGAGGCAGAGAACAGGATGTAGGTCTATGAGCCTTGTCATTTCTAAAGAGTTTAATGACAATATCACAGCAGTATGAAGCTCTTCTGTTGACGCAGCAGTTTTGCATCTAGTATCTTATTTAATTCTCATATTAATTCTGTGAGGCAATAAGGGCTGGGACTATTATTTCCCACTTTCTGGATAAAGAAACAGGTTTAATTGGGCCAAAAGATTTGAGTGAAATTTCACAGAGGTCAATAGAAAAACACAAGAATTTTAAAACAAGGATCCCATGCTTGGGCATCCAGTGGATCAACTGTTGCTTTAGGACTTTGGTGGAGAGTAAGTCTCTCAGAAAGATATGAGATGCTTTGTGTCTCCATCCACACTCTTCCTCCAGCACTTAGTGCAGGGCAGTGCAGCAGCTTTGTGCTAGAAGGTCCCCCCAGAGCCTCACATGTTCAGAGACAGGGCTTTTGGAGGTGACTATATCACGGGGTCTGTTTTCATCAGGTGGGTTCATAGGTGAATGTGCTCCAGGGGGCAGGCCCTGGGTGGAGGAGGCAGTGACTAAGGAGGTGACCTAGAAAGAAATAGTTTTGTCCTTATTTCCTCCCTGTCTCTCTGCTAAGACTGCTGTGGGTAGAGCCTCTGTCCTTTTTCAGGCCTGTTTCCGCCTTGGAGTCTGCCAACCATGGACTGCACCTTTTGAAATCTTGAACCAAAATGATTTTCTCCTTTAAGTTGTGGCTGTTGTTTGTCTCCTAGCAATGCACAAGTGCCTGATATAGGCAAGAAGGATACTGAGGACTCGGGTGTTATTTTTTGTTTTCTTCCTAAAGGAATCTTGCCTGAAATATTTATGACAAACAACAGCATTTTCTTTCAGAATTGAAATTGTATTGTATGAATTGTATTGAATGAATACCTTTCTGAATTCAGAAACTGACATCTGAATGTTTGCCCAGAAGTTCTTAATTCATATCTCAGAACCATAAATCATGTTTTGATGGATTTGGTAGTTTGCTGTTTGAGGTTAGGGATAGTATTTGTCACTTCTGATCAGCTTTGGCCTCTAGTTTATTCTGTATTTTTTTTTTAATGTGAATTCAAACTTCACATAGCCAAGTAGAGAGTTTCAAGTATAATAGTTCTTAACAGCTATCTTTGCAATCTGTTCAGTTCTAGAAATGCAGCAATTTGCGTGTGCAGTAGGTGGTGTGTCACAAGCTGACATGGGTTCTCAGTCGCATGTGTAATGGGAATCAGATGGAAGCTGGTTCTTGAGCCTGCTGACATCACTGCCACCATTGTCCACCCTCTCCTGGGCCTTCCAGGAGGGAAGATTCCCATACCAATTTCCAAGATGTTGCCAATAAGCTGAGGGTTGTTGCTCTATTCCGATAGCAATCATGGTTTGGCAACACTGCTTCCCTTGACACTGGTGGCCCCAGGCCTTGGGCAGAGGTGGCTCTCAGACCCTAGTGTTACAGCCCAAACCTTTTGCTTGCTAGTGCATCTTAGCTCTTAGTGTCATTGCTTTTACGGCTCCTGCTTAGCGGCTCCTGGTGGTTCTCAGCTTTCCTTCCACGCCGCCTTTCTGAAACACTTCAGAGCTGCTGGCGCCTCTCTCGGGATGTTCTGCTGCTCTCTGCAGGTCTCTGCTGCCCTTTGGAGTTTCTAGGAGGCCTCTGGCTGCCAGTCACCCTCAGGGCTCATAGCCCTTGGCAGTTCCAGCTCAGTGTCTTAATGCAACCTGCTCATCCCACTCAGGAGCAAGGCTTCATTTTGACAAGGTAGTGCATAGGTGGGGTCTCCCTAGGCTGACCCAAGCAAGGTGAGGAAATGCTGCTTAGACAGAGAAGGAGTGGGCTGGAGTGTGCAAAATCACCTACCTTCCGCAGTCTTATTTGGAGACTTTCACCACAGTGCTAGGGCTCCAGAGAGACAGCTGGAAGGGGCCAAGCAGTCATCCAGTATATACAGGGCAGTCAAGGTGACAGGTCCGGTCTGAAGCCTGGTGGAGCCAACGCAGATGTCTCCTGGAGCATGACCGTGGGGTGTCCAGGAAAGGCTCAGCTCTTGTGGTGATGGCACCCCAACTGCAGGAGAAGCAGCTGGTAGATGGACAGCTTCAAGGCTGACTGATGCCATTTTTGACGAGTTTCTGGGAGCAACAACAATATGTTCACTGCCTGCTGGGGCTTGGGGAGTTCAGAGGTAATGGCAGTGGGCCTTACCCACCCTCATCTTTGCCCTAGCTGACATCTTCCTCCACTGGCCCACAGAGAGGTGGCGTCAGCAGTCTGGAGCAGCCCAGCGCTGTCAGGGCTAGAGAAGCGAGTGTAGCTGAGCTGCCTGCTAAGGCCACTGCAGGGGCTGTGGGAGAATGCTGGGCTCCTGGGCGCTAGCTAGGAGAGCAATGACTGTCAGTCGGATGGCAGCCCTCTGGCTGCCCAAGGGAAGAGGGAAGGGTCAGGCTGCACGTTCCTACTTCACAGGTATCTACCTGGCTGTAAGATTATAAGCAAAACACATCAGACGCCCGAGCTGAAATATCATGTGGTTTCTCTTACAGGAGAAACCCAAAGTAAAGATGAGTAAGAACAAAATAAAAGACGGCAAGGGAGACAGAACTTCGGCAACACGGAAGGGAAGTAAGGGAGGGAGGGAGGAGAGAAAGGGGAGAAAGGCAGAAATAAAGGAGTTAAGATGGGTTTTTACACGTGATGACCGTAGTCATTAGGAACTGCAAACAAGCCCTGTAATAGGACAAGGTTGGAGATGAGATTTCCCCTTGAGGCCAAAATGTTCTGCTTTGTGAGCCGCAAATGATACTGCCTGCTGCAGGGAACAGCTGCCCCCGGAAATGAGTTGGCTCAGTGGGGGTCTATGCAACCTTCAGTGGGGAATGGTAACTGATAACTTTGCCCTCCAGCTCTCAGGAAAAGGCTGGCAGCTGTTGGCCTTGTGGGGGTTTCATGGCAGTGCTGGTTTGATACAGGGATTTTGTCTTTAACGGTCTGTCAAATTGAATGGAAAAAACACCCTTTATTTTAATGGACTTCACCTGAAATGTAACACATCCCCTAGTTTTTAAGGTAGTCAACAACCTTACAGCTTGATTTTATTCAGTATGTTGTTAAATATGTTAAATGTGTTATACTTTATGTGTTTAAAAGAGAATATTCTGAGAAGATGCCATAGGTTCTACTAGATTACTAATGTAGTCCGTGGCATAAAAGTGGCAAGAGACTAAGTTGAAAGAATCAAGCTGGAAGAAGGGACAGAAGCCACTGTTACCTGACTTTCCAGCACAGCCTCCTGGGAAGAGCCTCTGTGGGACCTGGGGTCACATCTGTGCTCCACTTCGTAGCTTTGTGAGCCTGAGCTAAATAGTTTACCAACTTGAGTCCCAACTTCCACATCTGAAAAACAACAACAGTAAAACCCGGGGTAGCAGCTTTAACACATGTAAAGAATCATTCCCAGCAAGGAGAAGTCCGCAGAAACAATTCCTTTTTCCCTTCCTGCCAGCCCTGCTCTGCTCCCTCCCGTGTGCTAAGAGGACTATCGGTAGACAGCCGCTCTGAGTTCTCTCTCACATGTGGGGGAGAGGTCCTGGGTCTTCTCCTCATTAAAGCTGCTGCAGCCGGTCATGGCGATCCAGCGGCCTCCACAGCTGAAGGATCTCTCCAGCGGCAGCGGCAGCAACAGCAGCAGCAGCAAGAATCAGGCTCCCGGGCTGCCTTAGTCTTTGCTGGCTCCCCTCCAGCCTGAGTTCACGCGGTGGGAAGGCGGAATACGGTCCCCAGGTCCCTGCAGTGCCTGGGGACGGGTCTTAGGGTAGCTTGCTCTGAGACCTGTCCCCACCCTTGGCTCCTGGGCCAGCTGACAGCAGACCTGGCCGCAGGCTCATCACTTTCCTCAGTGGCCTGCAGATGTGCAAGCATGCTTGCTGTCTGTAGCCTATTGTCTTGTTGAAAGGTGTTAAAATGACAGAATGCTTCCTTTATCGAGGAGGTCAAGAGTCCAGTGGGTGGAGGGATGGGGGCTCCCACAGTCAGGAAGCCATCTCCTGACTCTCTTTTTGTTTTTCTTAATTAAGCTCTGAATCAAAAAAAAGCTTGTGGTCACTAGGTTCAGATGATACAGATTGTGGTCTTGCTTTTTGTTCATTTAACTGCCCTGGCCCTTGGAACCAAGTTCAGCTTCTGCTCGATTTTCAGTCTCTGAGCATGAATGGCTCGAGCATCATTTTTAAAAATGATGGCTCGAGTACTGGCCTGATGGACGATACTCGTCTTCAATGTCGTCTTTCTTGTCCCAACCTAGATATGCTGCCTGCCCTCAGCTGCAAGCCCAGAAGCCGGCCTTCCTTGCTCCTCCTAGTATGCAAGGAAGGGAGCATGGAGAAACAGAGCTTGCTAAGGAGAGCTGAGCCCAGAGGTCGCTGGGAGACCTTGTGTCCTAAGCGTCACCAGAGGATGCTAGCTGGGGACCTCCGTGCCCCACGGAGAAGGAGAAGTGCCAAGGGCACCACTGCTGAGACACGAAACAGAGGGGAGGATGTGGTGCTGGGGGTGTGGTGCTGGATCAGCCTGCACACGCATCTCACTCCCAGCCATGTGAATTTAGACACGGGACTTGACCTCTTTTGCCTCTGCTTCCTTAATTACAAAATATGGATGACAAGAGTGCCTGTCTCGGAGAGGAGTTGTGAGGCCTGGGCCAATTAACATAAGTGAAACGCAAAGATTAGTGCTTGTCCTTGTTACTGTTTGTCAGGATAAGAAGACTCTGGTATCTGTGTCCCAGGGGACAGTCCCACTGCAGACCCTGCGTGGACGTCGCCGCCCACGCAGCTGGCTGCTTCTCTGAGTTTCTGCCCAGGAGCAGTAGCTGGAGCATGGCCAGTCTTGTGTTCCAGAGAATGCCTCACTCCTGAGCATGCCACACTGTCCACTGACGCAGGGAATGTGTGACATTTGGGCTTGCGATAAAGTTGCCTGGGCTCTGGGGTTCATAAATAGATTTGACACTGTATTCACAAAAGCTTGCAGCTGGGCCTTTCTGTACTTTTACTGATATGATGACAGTGAGCTGGGAATCCACCCCTGTATTGTGCAGGACAAGGAGAGTCAGGTAAGTTTAATTTGGCATTGAATAGCAGTAGTGTCCCTGCTCCCAGATAGAGCCCTGTGTTTTAGCTCCCTGTATTACCACCTCAGGTGAGGCTCTGCCCACCTCAGGTGGCCAAGGGAACTACCCATTCGGTCTCTGCTTCAGTCTCTCCAGTTCTAAATCTCTCCTGGGGTGGCCAGCCACAGTACAGGAGGACAGGAGTCAGGGGTCCATGTGGCCTAAAGAGTCCTAGAAAGGCTGGCAGCCAGAGGAAGGGCTCCCTACCTGCTTCCCAAGATTCTTCCTGCTTATATCAGGTGGAAAAGGGCTTAGGGAAAAAGCTTTAATCAGCAAAGATGGATGAATAGAGGAATGGCTGGGTGGCTGGATGTTTGGGTAGATGGATGGGTAAGTGGGTGGGTGGGTGGATAGGTGGATAGGTGGATAGATGGATAGATGGATTTGTGGATGAGTGGGTAGTGTGTGGATGGATGAATAGCTAGATGGGTGGGGGGATGGATGGATGGATACATGGATGGGTGGATGGATGAATGGATGGATGGATAAATAGATGGGTGGGTGGGTGGGTAGTTGGATGGATGGATGGATGGATGGATGGATGGATGGATGGATGGATGGAAATAGGTCACCCTTGCATTGTTCTAGATGCTACTGCTAAAGTAGTAAGCACTAAAAGGGAGTTTACTCTTAGCATGGAAACCATCACTGCTATCATGTGCTGGGGAAATGTGAAGAAGTCCCCCACATGCCAGCCATTCTGGAGTGGCATCCCACACAGAGGCTATCTTCGCTGACACCCTTCTTCTGGGCTCAGGCCATCTGTGTTTCCTTCTTATCCCTCTGTGGAGTCTGGCCTTCCCCCAGCCATCATCTGCCAGGCTGGGTGCAGCTGGACCCAGAACCACCCAGCAACTCTGTGATGTGTGTAGGCATTTAGCATTTCACAGGTGTGCAGACAAAGGCCACAGGGAACCAGCTCCCTGAGCGGGCAGGCACCCTAGCATTACAGGCTTTGTTGTTCAAGCAGTACTAATTCCCAGGGTTCTCTGTGCCGTGCTGTACTGCCCAGTTCCCCAGGGCAGGTGGCATAAATTGGGTGGAGAAGTAGGATCCCTAGCATGCCTCAAGTGGGAAACTGAGGTGATCCTTACACCCAGTCTTACTTGCTGCAAAATGCTTCCAGTGCAACCCCAACATCAGCCTGCAACTGAATTTCCAAAATCCTACCAGGAGCTTTGAAATTCTACACTTCCTTTGCCATATACCTTGTGCCTCTCAGGCACATAGTAGGTGCTCCGCAAAGGAGTCCTGGCATGGGATTTGGAACCCCAGCTCCTGCAGCTGTGGGGGTTTAATTTCCACCCTCTCAAGCAGGGAGGTGGGAGGCCTCTAGATGGCCCTGGGAATTAACTGGGGCCTGCACAGTTGCTAGACACTTGTGGGAAGTGGCTGAGAGCTCTCCTGCTTAAGAAGTGGGTTTTGCAAAACAAACAAAGCCTTGCCTACGCAGGGCTAGGGCTGGAGCAGGGGAGAGCTGTGGCTTTGGGAAGCTGCTCTCTTTCGCTTAGTTCAAAACAGACTAGAAAGAACTCTTCCAGTGAACTTTCATCCCTTAAAGTAGGCCCATAAGCTTGTTTGGAGGACAATAAATTATCAGTATTGAGAGTACATTTAATGACAGTTCTCATTTGTAAATGGCATAATAATTTACAGAGCCCCTTTCATACACACTGTGTGTAGGTAGACACCATGTGTAGCTACCTTCTCTGAGGTTATGCCCTGTTGTTTTTTTCTTAAGCGTGTAGACTCTTCATTCTGCCTGTAACACAGTGGGACAGACACAGCAGGCATCAGTCTCTGAGCCTCAGTTTATTCATCTGTAAGTGAGGACAATAGGAGAGATGGTGAAAGGGAAAGAGCCTCTCTTGGCTGGACACAGGTGCCTCCTGGGAATATGGAGAATAGGAGCTGAGCTACCTCTGGAGGAGAAGGGAGGTCCGGGCCCAGCACCAGGATGTGCCCAGGAGCTCAGAGGCAGGGAATTGCCCGACCCTGGAGGGAAGCCAGGGGCTGAGGGCCTGGGGGCGTGGCCGCAGGGCTGTGTACCCAGCTGGTTCCCATACCTGCTTCCTGGGGCAGCATGTCTGGGGGCACCGTGCACCGCCAGGCCAGCTCTCTCGTGGAGCTTTGGGTGCTGGGCAGTGTTTCTCCCCAGGCGCTCTCAGCCAGGGATCAGCCGGGCCTCTCCCTGCCTGCGACTCAGCAGGAGAAGGCCCTGCTCCCGCCCCAGCTTCTCTTCCCAGGACCATCTGCCTCAGCCCTTTCTCTGTCCGTTTCTCTGTTCCTCCATTCTCTTCCTGCCCCATTTTACCTTTTCTTTATCTTCCTCCCACTTCTTTTGAATTCACTAGAGCTGTTTGCTCTCCCATCACCCAGGGTTTTATGTTTCTTGTTCCATATATAGAATGCTGATTCACGGAATGATTTCATAGTTAAGGGGGAACATCTCTAAGATTATTTTAATTTTCAATTATGTGGTTTAATAGGTTTTTCCTTTTGAATAATTAATGCAGCATCCTGGGCAGGGTGCTTTGTGAGAGAGTACTCCTGTGTTTCCTCTGTGCCACAGGGAGTAATCCTTCCCTTCCAGTGCAGCAGCTAGCAGTGGAGCACAGAAATGAAGTCCAGAAAGCAGCAGGCCCCCAACCTCCCACTGAATCACCCCAGAGATATGCTGAGCACGGCTGAGTGGTCCCAGGCCAGCGTTTTGACTTTTTTGGAACTGACTTGAGACTGGCTCAGATGCTGTGGTCTTGAAGGCTTGGTTTCTGTGGTGCCCCCGGTTGAATCAGCCCTACGTCAGTGGCTGCTGGTGGAAGGGCCGGGTGTTCCCCGGTTAGCATGAGTTGTCTCTCCAGCCTATTGTTGAGTCTGGGACTGCTTTCCTGAAGGGCCACTGGGACTCACATGGTCCACGTGGGTGGGCCCTGGGGGCTCACTGTGGTCTCTTCCCCACCCACCTTCCCACTGGTGTCCCATCATACGGCATAGATGGGTCATAGTGGAGAGGCCCACGTACCAGATGGGGAACGGCAGAGTGAACTGCTGGGGTCTCCAGCAAGCAGCCTTCTCCCACTGGGCAGCTCTGCCTCTGATGCCCCACCTCCAGCCCTTAGTAGAGGTGTGCATGCTCCTTGGATTCCCCTGGCCCTTTGCCTTCCGGTACTGGAGCCACTAGCCAGAGCACAGTGTGCCGGACACATGGGCCCTCCACACTGAGCTCAGCTCAAGGGCAGCGCACTCGCCAGATTTCAATGACTTGATGTGAAAAATAAAAGATCCTATCTTACCAATGCTTTTCTATGGATTCTGTGAAAATAGTTTTATTTTTGGATATGTTCAATTAAGTAAAATGTTTAAATTAATGGTACCTGTTTCTTTTTAATTGTGGCTGTTGGAAAATCTAACAGTGCGCATTTGGCTCCTGTTACATTTCTGTGGCAGTGGTTCTCAACCAGTGTTAGTTTTGCTTCACATGGATAGTTGGCAATGTTTGGAGATACTCTTCATGGTCATATGCTGGGGACAAAGGGCTGATGCTACCACACCGAGGGGGGAGGCTGAGGCACTGCCAAATACTCTGCGCTGCCTGGGGTATCTTCCCTGCAACAAAAAGAAAAGATCTGTCCCAAACATGTTGGTTGCACTAAGGTGGAGAAACCTGATTCTAAAGGACAGTGCTGCTTTGCTCTAAGTTTGGATGAGATTGCTACGCTTTGGGGCAGGGACTCATTTGAAAGTCTTAGGAGAATGGAGAAAGAACATCCTGGCCAGAGCCAGACACCAGATTGTTCAATACGTCAGTGCCTCTATGTTTTCATCTGCAAAATGGGCACAATAACATCTATCCTGGAGGGGTCTAGATTGGAGCAAGTGAGACAGGTAGTGTGACAGATGCACATGAGACCCCACTAGACAGAAGTAATGGTTGTGAAAAATCTATGTATTTTACTGTGTTGGCTTTCTGATGAACCATTGGGATTTCGAAGTGTCATGAAGATTTTCTATGATTGCCTTGACACAAAAAATGAAAGCCCGATTTCTCATTTCCTGCTTGGTCCCCTCTTTTCTTTCCTTTTTTCCCCTCTTTTTCTGACTTTCAGGCTCAGCTCACAGAAATACCATCCTCCCACTCTGAGAATCCGAGTCAGCTTGACTTCCTCCTCCTCCCTCTGTGCAGCATCTGGACGCACTTTGTCTCATCGTCTCAGTGTGCCTCATCCAGCCCTGCGTGTCCATCCCCGTGTGTCCATCCCCACGTTCCCATCCCCGTGTGCCCAGCCCGGCATATCCATCCCCATGTCCATCCCCATGTGTCCATTTCTATGTGTCCATCCCCGTGTGTCCATTTCTGTGTGTCCATCTCCACGTGTCCATCTCCATGTGTCCATCCCTGTGTGTCCAGCCCTGCGTGTCCATCCCCACGTGCCCAGCCCCACATTCCCATCCCCGTGTGCCCAGCCCGGCATATCCATCCCCGTTTCCATCCCCATGTCCATCCCCGTGTGTCCATCCCCGTGTGTCCATCCCCGTTTCCATCCCCGTGTGCCCAGCCCAGCGTGCCTATTCCCTCCTAGTGGGGCGCCTTTGCCCACCCGAGAGGGACGCCCTTCAGGTCCTCGACTCTGCTCCTCCCAGTCCTGCTGTGTCAGCGTGGAGAGCTCTGTCTTGCTCAGAACCTTCCGTGTCTGTCATTTCTAAATGTGAATATCTGTGGGCAGGACATGGGACGTGTCCATCTCTGTTGCCTGAGTGATCAGCATAGCACTTAGGAAAAGGTGAACATGGAGAGTTTATAGAATGAGTGAGTGAGTGAATGGATAAATGAACAAATGAATCAGCAAATGGACAAATGAAGGGTAGACATGCTTTTCCCTTTATCTCATGGAGGGCAGCGTCAGAAAGGACAGGAAGCCTAAAGCAGTGGTTTCAAATACCTTATCTTTCTTTTAATAGCTCAGCAGAGCCTAAATCAGACCTTCTTCACCTACTGCATAACTCAGCACTACCACTCCTGCTGCCGCATTACCACTGCCCTGTCTCCCTGAGTTTGAGCTGGGAAAATAGTTTGCTTTCCCTGGAAGGCTGCTGCAGTGATGCCCCAGGTCTACACAAATGCCCTTTCTGAGGACTTGCTCAGCCAGCCCGGGGCCATGCCAACACCACGGCTCCCCTTCTGCTGACCTGGGCTTGCCCTGGAGAGTGGGTGCTTTAGGAGGCCTTCCAGAAGGTTCTTTGTAGACAGCCTGATAAAGAAAAGCCAATGCATTCTTCAGAGGCTGTAGGCATCCATCAACCACATGGCCGTCAAGGGGGAGAAGGACCATGTAAGGCTGGATTCTCTTGATGTCTAGACACTGTAGTCTGCTCCCGGTTTTGAAAATATTGTAACTACAGGCCACTTTATGACAGAAGGTGGCCTACTTGGAATTATTGAGAATTTCCAGGTAAGCTCACTCACTTCTTTTGTGGCAACCGCAAATTGAGTCACAAGTGCATTCCACAGGTGAGCTTGAGTTCTCTGGCCTGGAGTATGTGTAAGAAGCCCAGAGGACCTGGCCTTCCCCCGGCCCTGTGCAGAACTTCCCAGCTCCTTTCCACCCTGATCCACTCCCGTTAGTTTCTGGAGCAACAGGATCCCAGACTTCCCCACATAGCTGTCTTTTATGGGTCGGATAGCCAATACACAGCCCACCTCCAGAAGACGGGTCACCATGTAGCTTACCCTTGGGAACCTTGAGGGTTTGCTGCCAGCTCTAAGCTGGCTTTGTGACATCTTAAGTTGTTTCCCCTGAGAATAGGAGGGCACTGTGCTTGCGTGGGACCTCACGGTGCGTCGGCGCTCTTCTCTGTAAAGGGCCAGACAGCTGCCCTAACTGCTGGCTTAGAGTATCCCAGGAGTTCTCCATGACTGCTCGGCCTTAAAAGGTCCAAGAAGGGGTGTAAGGGCACCCAAGGGCCGATTTAGTACCTCTGCAGTCTGACGGATTCCCCTGCTGGCCCTGCAGCAAGGCCACCATGAGGCTTGGCAACAGAGGAGAGAAAAGGTAAAAGGTAAAAGGTGCATCTATTCCTCCTCCTTTTGCCTCTTTATTGCCTTCCTTCCCTCTCAAACCTATGCTTCGAACAAATTGTTTAACAAATAAGCTCGTTTACTAAGCTTGTAACAATACCTTCCTCCACTTTCACAAAGACTAGAGACCCAGCACCAGCTGTTAGGCATGGATAATTCCGGCCCGTGATAAATTAACAAAACTCTCAGGCAAAATGAAGAACAACAGTGGTTCATGGCTTGAGCCCAAAGTTGGACACATCAGTACCTTTCAGTGGTGGGACCTTAACCTTAGGATCCTCACCTACCATGAAGAAGCTAGTGAGCTCCTGTTTCTTAAGTTTGTGTCTTCCTCATTTAATAAAATAATACTCTGCTGCACTAAGTCAATATCCTCATAAATAATAGCTGTTACACATCTGTGAGTGTTCTGACTCAGGATAAAGAGCAGACTTGATTTGATTGATTCATCTGGCAAATATGGAGTGGTTCCTGCTACAGACCAGGGACGGTCCTGCCCTCTGGGGATACACTTGGGAGCGAGAGGCCCCTGCTTTTCAGGATATGTATTCTGGAAGGAGAGGCATAGCGTGAACTAGTTAACAATTAAGAAGGAGATCTAAGGGTGTGATGAGCACTGTGCAGAAAATAAACAGACATGTGATAGCATCCCGGGGTGGGGCAGGATGGTATTCGAGAGGAATGTGATGGGGAACCCAGACCTGAGTGATAAGGAGGAGCCCTGCACTGAGATCTGAGAGGAGGGCATTGCAGCTCGGGCGAGCAGGGCAATCCGTCAGACCGCAGAGGTGCTAAACCGGCCCTTGGGTGCCCTTACACCCTTCTTGGACCTCTTAAGGCCGAGCAGTCATGGAGAAGAACTCCTGGGATACTCTAAGCCAGCAGTTAGGGCAGCTGTCTGGCCCTTTACAGAGAAGGGCGCCGACGCACCGTGAGGTCCCACGCACGCACAATGCCCCTCCCCCGTGGGCACAGGGGAGGGGCAGCTCCTGGCAGCACAGGCCCTGTCCCCGCCCCGCAGATGCTCTGGAGGGCAGCGTGTCTGCCCAAGGACTGCATCCACTTCCAGCCTCTGCGCAGCTGAGCCCACTGTGGCCATGTCCCAGGTGGCATGGTGCGGACGAAAGCTACCAGAGGCCGAAAGGCTGGTTTCACTTTAAAGGTTCCTTTTTAGGAAGAAAGAGAAAAACAGGTCCCAATCATGGCGTCCTTTTGTCTGGTGCTCACTGTGTGCTGTTTCAGGCCCCTTTTGTGACGAGTTCTGCAGTCTGTGGACTGCACCCCCAGAACTACCCACCTTTATTCTGAAACTGACCCCAAGTGTGATATGCTTTGTGCTCAAGGCCACTCAGTGGCGTGTCTGCTCCCCTTCGCCACCCTCTTGCTGTTTCTGGGGGGTTCGGCGCCGAGCCGGGGCCCATAGATGGCGCCTTCTCTGGCGAGAAGGGCTTGAGGAGAGGATACGGTGAAGGAGGAAAGCACATGCCCTCAGCGTCGTCTCTCCTGTCCTCTTCCTCGGGGCCATGTGCAGGCCGTGTCAGCATCGCTGGTCCGGGGCTAGCTGCAGGAGGGCAGGACTGGCCCTGTGTCTCCGGCCCCTGCTTGTGCTGACTCCAGTACTGGTGGCTGCAGGGCTCCTCTGCTGGCCTCAGAGGAATAGAAGTCGGTGCCAGCGAAGGAGCGCCCGGCCGTGGCCGATGCAGAGCAGTTGCCAAGCCTCATGGTGGACTTGCTGAAGTGGCCGGCCCTGGGCAGAGCTGTCCGTGACTCCACAGGCAGGGGCGGCCTTGCCTGCGGCTATGAGTGGCCATGGGATGAGCTGGGGCCAGTGGGGAGCTCAGGGACCCATGAGAGAGTCAAAAGAGGGCCCGAAAGGAAGAGCAGACCCCAGGGCTGGGGAAAAGTGGCGGAGAGGGCACTGAGGAGGAACAGGCCAGACGCTGGCCTTCCAAGGACCTGGTGGGAGTGGCTCCCAGTGGCCTTAGCTGTGTGAGTAGAATGTGGAGGGGCAGGGAGGGGGCTGTGGTGCGAGGCCGTGCCTGGCTGCCGTGCAGACGTTCTGTGCCTTGGGTCCCTAATCCTGAGTGGTTGTAATGTTGAGTGGGCACGCGTGGCCCCTGCAGAACTCCACACGCCAGCTCTGCGAAGGCAGCTCACCTCTGAGCCCTAGTCTCTCACTGCTAAATGGGACAGTGGTGCTCTTTTCCTGATGGCTCCTCTGAGGACCACCTGAGTGAAGGTGCTTAGAGCAGTGGTGGCAGCAGACTGCCTGGCCTCAGGGAGCCCCGGTCTGTGGCACCTGTCGGCTGGAGATGCTTGCCAGCAGGAAGAGGGACAGCGCCTCGTAGCAGCCCTGCCTACAGCTTCAGACTGGCAAGCGGAGGGTGCTGATGCCCAGCTCTGTGCTACCTTTAACACCGGATTAAGTGGCCCATGTTGTTGGCTCCTTAGAGGGCTGCTAAGTTTCCCTATGGGGCCTGCCAATCTGCTGCCTTGTAGCCGCCAAGCCAGAGTGGCCTCGGGGTGCTGGGCCACCAGGACCTCCAGAGTATGCTGCCCTCTTACTTGCTTGCTTTCTGTCTTCTTCCTTCTCCTTCTCCTCCTCTCTTCTCCTTTTTTTTTCTTCTCCTCCTTCTCCTCCTCCTCCTTCTTTTCCTCCTCCTCTCTTCTTCTTCTGTTCTTCTTCTCCCTCTCCCTCTCTCTCTCCTTCTTCTCTTCCTTCTCTCTCTTTCTCTCTCTCTTCCCTTCCTTCTTTCCTTTCTTGATTCTCTCCCTTTCCCATTCTTTCTTTTGCAAGACACTTTAACACTGTTTATTATAATTTGGACATTTAATTTATTTTGTTTGGTAACAGAAATCAAACTTAGGACCTTGCACTTGTCAAGCAGGTGCTTGTGCCACTGAGATATCTTTCTGGCCCCAATTTGGACAATTTAAAACTTATCACCTAATAATTTCATTTTAAATAATGTGTCCAAAGGAAACACTAAAGTGTGAAAAAAAAAATAGACAAGAATACCCATTGTAATGGCAGAATATAAGGGGAGGAGGGCCAAGATAAGGGTAGAGAATCCAGCGGAATTCCAGATCTCTTGTTTCTGAGACTCAGCCCCCTTCTCTGCCTGAGCGTTGTTCCTTCCATGGTATCTGTGTGCTTTGCTGGATTATTTTGTTTTTCCACAGCTAGTTCAGGCTAGATTCCTCTCTCTGGCAGAGGGCTGTGACAAAGGAGAAGTATTATCAACCAGGAGCAGGAGGCTACCAGGTCCCCTTTCGTGGGTGATAAAGAGACATAGGAAAAGGGTGAGCTGATGCACTGTTTTCCAGAACCACGAAGCCAGTGGGATCAGTAGCAGACTGGGGAGACAAAGCATTCAGAAATGTGGCAACAGGGCTCCCCCAAATGTGGAGTCCCCTCTTGTGTCTCTAAAGACAGTAGAGCATTTGCCTGTGCCAGGCGCATGGCTTGAGGTGCATGAGCCTGTGAGAAGGCTACAGAAGACTCGGGTGGACACACTCGAGAGGTCATTTGCCTTCACCCAAAAGTGGCGCCATGGAGCAAGGGGTGGCCCTAGCCTGCAGATGCCTCTCTACACTTTCTCCAGCAAGCTCTGCACACTGGGTCAATGCATGGCCCCGGAGCCAGATGTCCGGTTTGGCTTTGGCTTTGCCATGTCTTAGCCACCACAGAGGCTGGACATGTGTTGCTGTGAATGTAGACTTAGATAGGCCTGGTTCTAAATGGCTGTGAGTTTTACTGGCCTTGTTGTGATGGGGGCACCCAATATGACAGGGCTTAGAGGCTTTAAGACTTACCAAGCAACTAGAAAGGAAAAGAGAAAATGACAAAAATGAACTCCTGTTGCTGGGTGCCATGTTCATTACACCTTGTAGCTCTGCTTTTTCTCCGAGTGTGGCCCTGAACGTTTTATCCTTCAATATATCTTGGCCCAACCCACATAAGAAGGTTCATCCTTCTGTTCCTCTTCAAGGTAGTGAGAGTCTTAGTCTTGGAAAAACTCATGATTACTGCTCTCCTGAAGGGAAGACAGGCAGCTGGCCACCCTCAGACTCTCCTTAATGGCTCAGAGGTCCTTGCTGGGACAGGTTCATGCCAGGCCACCAGCACCAAAGCTCAGGAAATGAGAGCTCACAGCACTGGCTGGAAGAATGACCAGTGATGGAGAGAAAACTGATGCGAAATGTGCTGTAATTTGTTATATCAAGAGATGCACTCAAAACATGTACATTTCATTCTATATTTTTACCATAAGAACCCCCCAAACATCTGGTCAGGAGAAATAAGTTGGAGACTGAGGAAGAAAAAGAGGGATGTGCTAGGCACTGAGGGTAGAAGCTCAGTTCCTCCCTGACTGTTATGGGTTTGGAATAGAATGGAAGTTTTACTTTACAACAACTGGTTTCAGAGCAATGATGAAAAGATGGTGAGAAGAGAAGAAGGCACTGAGGGTAGAACCCAAGTTCAGTTTCATATTTGGTCCCTGAGGCCGTGGTGAGCTGTTCTGATTTGGAGTTCTGAGTGTCACAGGAAAGTGGGAGACATTGGCAGGGGCCAGGGAACAACACCAGGTAGGAGCCCTAATGTCAGGGTCGTGAGGGATAGTGGTGACTTAGTAAGAGGGTAGCACAGAGAGGGTGAAAGCTGGCTGGACCCTAAGGCTGCTGCGAAGGGAGGGTGGAAAGGACGTATTGGTGAGAGGTTGTGAGGTAAGGGAGCACAGGGACAATCCTGATCTCAGATTGTTCACCTAACAGCTAGAAATATAAATTGATGGGGGCAGTCACACAGGGGTGGGGCACAAGCAGCTGTAGATCTGCTGCCTGGGAGATGCTGGTGCGAAGAACTAGAATTCAGTGGCCGGCGGCTGTGGGAGTCTGGGGTCTCGGCAGCTTCAGGGTCAGGGTAACTTGGAATATCGTCCACATGGAAGTCATAACAAAGCCATCAAGGTAGATGGCATCCTGGAAAAGAAGAGAAGCCAGAGCCTGAGCCCCAGGCACTACCGAGAGCAGAGCCGGGCAGAGGTGCCTGGGCACTGAGGTTGTGGTGGGAGGCGCAGGAAAGCAGATCTTTTGCAGAGTCTTCCCTTGCCTGTAGCTTCTTTTCTTCTCACCATCTTTTCATCATTGCTCTGAAGCCAGTTGTTGTAAAGTAAAACTTCCATTCTATTCCAAACCCATAATAGCCAGGGAGGAAATTAAAGCCCAGACTAAGTCCAACCTCCGAGGCCCTCCCGGGGCTGCCCCAACCCCTCACCTGCCGAGTCTTCCCTTCCCTGCTGTCCCCAGCCCTACGCCAGCGCCTCACTGCCTGGCATTGCCTCCCCTTCTCAGCACGCCCTTCCTTCTGTCTCTGGTTCCCGTGACTCAGTTTATTCCTGCTCCATCTCCTAGAGCAGGCTTTCTTGAACTAAGCCAGCTGTCTGTTCCATCCCCCATTTCTAGAGCCTCACAGATTGTAGCAAATGATCCAGCACTTCCTGTGTCTGTTCTCCTGCAGTCCCCACCCAGTCAGCTTGATACGTGGGTGGAGCAGGAGCCGACCACCCCACAGAGCTGTCTCCTTAGTCCTGGCATCGTTCAGACAGGATTTAGAACAATAAGCAGCTCCCGTGTGACCCTCCATGGAAACCTGGATGAATTTGCATAGGGTCACCATGAGCCCTGACTCTGGGATCAGAAGCTAGACTCTCACCTGGGCCTACAGCCACAGGCAGGTCATTCACTCTTCCTGAGCTCCAGCTTTCTCATCTTCCCAGGGACTATGAGTATAGCTACTATGAGCAGCAGTATACGGTGGCTCCATTTTTATTGTTATTATCAGTACTAGGATTGTTGCCGCTCTTCCTGCAAGGATACACAAGCATCCACTACGTTAGGACTGAGTTGGCACCTGGGAGGTGCCTGCTGACACAGGCTGGGCTGGGACGGCACTCATATCCTGTTTTGAGGGAGCTCACGCTTAGGTGCAGAGAGGCCACGAGGCAGGACCAGCGCCAAAGCACATCCCTGGCCTTGAGGACGGTGCCTTCAGCGTCCAGACCAGCCGTCTGGTCCAAGCATACTCACGACATGGCATTTCAGGCAAGACTGTTCCCACCACCTTGGCCTCTGCTTCTGGTTTCATATGAAGTTGGAGCACAGGCTCAGGCTAGAAGGGAGGGACGAAACAGAGTGGAATGTTTCCCAGAAGAACTGGAGTCATTTTTCCAAAGAAAGCACAGAAAATAGAGGATACTCTTTCCATTTCCCTCCTGTACCTTCTGGGTTTGGTAAGTGATGTGTAACTGTTACTTGGGAATGATACAGAAGGACCAAGATGCAGGAGAAAGCATGGTCAGTCAGATGAGGTGTGGCTCCTAGCTGGAAGGACCAGAAGAGCCCTGCCTGGCCACCCTTCTCAGAGACCCCTCCCCATGTAGGACTTCAGGTGGCCACATGGCTAGATGGCCTGCAGGGTGAGGATGTGAGCTGGGTTTTCACGCCAAGTCCCCACTCCGCATGTGAGTGGCACAGTGGCTTGGCGAGGTCCCTACCCTATGACTCTGAGCCAGGTGTCTTTGCTAATGGCACCGCAGCAACAGCCAGGGACCTGGGTTTAATTAGGTAAGTAGCTCATCCTGACAGCCACTAAGGCTCCAGAGCCTCCCGAGGAACATGGTGGCATGGCACGTCCCTGGCACCAGAGCATAGTCCAAGGGCACTGCTGCTGCCAGGGCAACAGCACCAGGCAGGACCTGCAGTGCCAGCTCGATGCTGGGGCCATGAGTTCACCACAGAAGGCTTTCAGGGTCTGAGCTCAAGCTCCACTGCTCCGGCACCTGCTGGATGGCTTCTCCATGCTGCCTGGCCTGGAGCTTCCAACATGGAAAATGTGACACGCCCCGGACTAGGCTCAGGTCCATCCTTCCCTGCAGAGGCCCTGCAAGCGCAATCTTAACTCTGGCTCCATTCAGAAGGCCATTCTGTGTGTGCTGTGCGGAAGGAGGGAGATGGCCTCGCCCTGTCCGCCCCACTTCCCCAGCCTTGGACCTGACTCCCAGACCAGCTGCTAGGAGCACAGACCTTGGACCCACACTTCTGGGTTCAGATCCAAACTTGGTCACTTACCACCTTGGAGTGACTTCTCACCTTTCTTGCTTCCATCTCTAACTCAAAAATGCTTAACTGTTCTACGCCTGGGTGTCCTCACTTACAGAACAGGAATGATAATGCTTCCCTAGGGCAGCCGCAGGAAAGGAGGTTGCACGCAAAGTGGTCAGAACGATCCTTGGCAGCTGGAAGCTCTGGGCACAGTGCAGTCAGCCTTTCAGACAGGCACAGGGCAGCTGAAGCAGGCTGGTAGCGCAGAGCCGTCTGCATGCATCTGCGTGCGCAGTGCCTCAGGGAGCAAGATGCTCGGGGGGCAAGGCAGAATTCAGCCATGAAGCCTACAGACTGCCGGCCCCAGTCTCCTCAGCAGTTCCCTCAGGGCCTCCTGGCCCAGCCCTGCACACCCCTCTGCTGTGGACTGGAGGGAGGGGCGGGTGAGGGCGGTGCAGTATTCCCGAGAAGTGGCTCCTGCTTGCAGCACCCCTGTGCTGGACAGCAAGAGTCCTGTGTGCACTGGGCCGGTCAGCCACCGTTGTTACCCTTCTCTGACCCTTGACAAAGGCATGCTTTTTCCATCATGGCATGGGTCTCTTGCTAATGTGGGGACCTGAACCCTGCCGAGCTTATCTACACAATGGATTTCCTGCTGGGGTTGGATCTGTCCTACTCCCTAATGAGTAATAATTTGTTGACTGAACACACAGATATGCTGACATCCAAGATGCTGCTGGCCTTGGCAGACCCCAGCTCCTGCAATGTGGGTGGGAATCTGCAGACATTGACCCTGGTTGATGTGCACCACCTGTCCCATGTATGGACAGAGGAAGGGCTGACTGGGTGGCGTGGATGGAAAGTCCAGCCATCTATGAGCTGTGTCCTGAGGCCTCTGGGTGCCAGACTCTGTCCTGGGCTCTGGGATGGGCTGTGACCAGAAGTGGACAGTGACAGCCGGCAGAGCGCCACCCTGGAGCAGCAGGGAGAGGGCCAGGGAGAGCCCTCGGAGCATGATGCTGCCTTAGGCGCTCCAGGAGGGCCCTGGGGCTCTTTAATGAAAATCCTTCCTTTCTCAGAACTCATTCCTCAACAGCGAAGCTTTTCCAGGGCAAGTGGAGAGCTCCTTTGGAGGTGATTGAAACAGTACTTTGCCTCTGTGGTCTGTTCAGGCCATGCAAAGGTCCAGAGCATTGACAATGGCACCCAGGGAAGCCACTCCCAGCTGCCCTTTGCCCTGGTGTGTGACTGCATCCAATTCAGCCTCCTGTTGGAACCCAGGGTTCCTACGCGGATCCTAGCAGGTGTGTGCCAGGGGACCTGGCCTCTGCCAAGAGGCCCCCTCGCCTGCGACAACTGCAGCCCATTTTCTTGCTTTATATACCTATGCTCATCAGTATTTGCTCTGCTTTTAGACTATAGTGTGGTCAGTGTGTCCAAAATTTCAGGCCCAAATTTTATGTTTGGGTCTAGCATGTTGGGAAGACTCGGCTTTCACCGATGGGAATTCAGGCATAGCCAGAAGAAGATGCAGCGCACCGGCTGCTGTATGTGGAGAGCGTTAGGTACACCGCAGCCCTCACTGGTGGGACAGAGGTCCCCTGCCTTGTCCAGGAAGCAGCGACTGTGTCAGAAGCCTGCAGGAAGCTCTCCACTACCCCTTCTTGCCCTCCTTCACCCCACATCCTCCAGCCCCTCCCACCTGGCCTGGAGAGACAGAACTTGCCAACAGGAAAAGATGCACTAAGTGCAAAGAAATGCAGTGAATCCAGACTTAATCCCAGAGCAGACCTCATCCACACTGGGGCTGGAGCTGTGCTTTGCGATGGCCGTCATTGTCTAGCTATGCAGAGCGGGGTGCTGCTCAGGCTGGGAGATAAGGGCCTGAGCTGGCCCCTGGGACAGCTCTCTCCAGGTGCCTCCATGTGGAGAGGAAGCTGGCGCCCTGCACGCCCCCCGCCCCTCATAGCTCTGGCGTGAGCCCTATCTGTGGTGACTCCATTTCCTGTGGGTGTGTACAATCTCCCTGAAGGTCCCAAAGAATAAATCACTTGGCTGATGGTGTGGGAGCTTCTGATAGCCCCAGCTGTGCTTTTCCTTTGGGCCCTGGTGGTCTTGCTGATAACGGAGGAGGGATAATTGCTCCGGGAGGAGAATGTTTTTTTAAGATAAGACTTGCCCCTTAGGAGAAGGAGCTCTCCAGACGCCTCTGCAAGGGCAGGGAGAGAGGGGCAGGGTGTAGGCCATGCCTGTCCCTCGCTGGGGCAGTCCAGTGTTGAGAGCCCCAGGCGAACTCTGCCTTGGAGGGTGCTCACTCAGTCCAGGCACTGCTGCGGCCTTCTGGTTTTAGATGTCATGGGTGACCTGGTTTGGAACACAGCAACCAAACACTGAAACACTGGAACATTGCTATTTGTATGTCTTCATCTGAGAAGTGTGTGTTCATCTCAGATGCCCACTTTTAGATTGGATCTTTAAATTTTGGGGGACTGATTTTTTTTTTCTTCAATTCTTTGTATATTTTAGATAGAAATCCTTTGTCTGTGGGATGACAGCTACAATTTCTTCAACTCCGTGGGTTATCTTTTTACTTTCTTAGTGATTTCTTTCATTGCACAGAAGCTATTCAGCACGCTGAGTTCCATATATATATATAAAACTCAGAACCTTGCACTTGCCATGCAGGTGCTTATGCTGCTGAGCCATCTCCCTGACCCGAGATCTCACTTTTTTTTATTCTTTGTAGTGTTTTCGACACAGTCTGGGTTTTGTTCATGAAGTCTGTCTGCACCTGTGTCTTCAAGTTCTATTATTTTCTCTTCCAGTATATTTAGTGCTTCTGTTTTGATATGTAAATCTTTGATCCGTTTTAACTTTATTGCGTGAGCCGGAGGGTTAGCATAGGCAGAGGGGCACAAACTGCACCTCTGCCTAATTGCTGAATGTTCCATAAGCAGCCACACATCCAGTAGCAGCCGCCCCCATACCTACCCTCTCCATTTCTCGTAACCACAAAGCTGCTTCCTGCCTTGATGGACCTGTCTAGAAATTTCTGTAAAAAGAAACAAGTGATACTGAGCACAGTGCTTTCAAGATTCATCCAATGTTATGATTCTATTCCTTTTCATAACTGAGTAATATTGCACTGTGTGGTATAATATTCCACATTTTATTTATTCATCCGTCAGTAGACATTCGCGTTGTTCCCACCTTGGGGCTATTGTGAGTGAGGCTGTCACAAGTAGCCCTGTACAAGTTCTTTGTATGGGCAAGTGTTTCCCTTTCTCCTGGGTATTACATTATGCTGATGGGCGAATTGCTGGCTCCTATGGTAGTAACTGTATAGTGCGCTATTTGTGGAATGGCCAGCATGTACCAAGGCACTGGCACTGTTTTACATCGCCGCCAGCCATCTGTGAGGGCTTGCATTTCTCCCTGTTCTCACCAGCGCTGATTTTTCTGTCTTTTCTTACTGTAGGGACTAGGAAGTGACTGCTGCTTGTGGCTTTGATTTGCATTCCTCTGAGGGCTGATGGTATTGAATGTCTCTTCATGCAGTCACCATTTATTAGCATGTCTTCTTTGAAGAAATACCCATTCACACCCTTTGCTCATTCTTAAATTGTAATATTTGCAATTGTATTGTGGAATTGTCTAACCTCCTCATGTATTTTGGATACAGGTTCTTTACCAGATATGTGACTTGCAAATATTTTCTCCCCACTGTGAGTTTGTTTCTTTACTTTCTTAGTGACATCTTTAGAGCCACTGGAGTTCTAATTTTGATGTAGTTCAGTTTACCAATTTCTTTCCTCTGGTGCTTGTGCTTTGGTGTTCTACCGCCTAACCTGAGATCATGAAGATGCACTCTGTGCTTTTAGAAACACGATGTACTTTTTGATAGCCTTAGGAGACCTAAGGGTCTCATAGACCCACTTCTTGGATGTGGAAACTAAGAGGTCGATCCAGAGCTGGGGTTTACAGGCAGCTCCTCCGAGTCCTACTCACATCTCCTGTGCCTCCTCTGCAGCCCTCACAGGACAGGACCATGGCTGGCGCCCCATGGGACGCAGGCGATGCCCCTGGGGTGGATGGAGGATAGGCCCAGCAGGTGTGCAGGGTGCTCTTCCCCTCTGGCTCAGGTGTCACACAGCTCGCCAGGTGCTGAAGATTACTGAATGGCTCTGTCCTCTCCCTCTGTAGTGTCTCATTGTTGGTGGAGGACCCTGTGGCTTGCGCACTGCCATTGAACTTGCCTACCTGGGGGCCAAAGTGGTCGTGGTAGAGAAGAGGGACACCTTCTCCCGGAACAACGTGCTACACCTCTGGCCTTACACCATCCATGACCTGCGGGGCCTGGGAGCCAAGAAGTTCTATGGGAAGTTCTGTGCCGGCTCCATCGACCACATCAGTGAGTGGGCCGCGATCTGGCTGGGGGCTGGGGGTCCACGTCTGTCCCTCCCTAGAGGCCCAGATGACTCCAGCTGCCAGGCCCCTATGAGCTCCATGCATCCAACCAGCAGACATCTCCTGAGGGCCTACACTGTGCTTTGCTCTGAGGCTGGGCCTCTCTGGGTATGGTCTGGGTAGCCTGGTTGTCAGGAAGGCAGAATCTCTGCTCACAGCTTTGCAGCAGGGTGGTCTTTGGCCCCTTTTGCACAACAATGGAGACCTATTAAAGTGAAGGTGAATACAATATTGCATCCAGTTGGTTCCAGAATCTGTGTCTTCAATTTCTATCTGACTAGAGACAAACCCCGTATCACTTTCAAGTGCCTGTTTCAGCCAATGTCAAGTATGACTGGCATTCATCTCCCAGGGTTGCTGGGGTCAAACAGGGTCCAGCTGGCCAATGGCTTAGCACTACAGTGCCTGGCCCGTAATGGGTGCTCAGGAAAACACGTTGCCTCCAATGATGTTCATTGAGCAGAAAGCAGCCACAGCCCCAAAGCCTGCAACCCCTGAGCTGTGTTTTCCCAGTCCATGTTTCTTTGTGGGGGCGGGTGAGACGAGGGCCAAGGAGCCACATTCCTGCAAGAAGGAGAACTGGTGGGAAAAGGAGCAGGCTTGGGGTGGGAATGGCTGGAGGGAATTATCAGCCACAGAGGGTGTAATTTATTCAGATGCAGGAGAATTTACCAGCAGTGGCCTGAGCTTATTCCCACTTTAGGATGAGAAAATTCCAGGGACTCCAGTGGAAAGAGTCAGACTTGCCCAGAAAGCTACTGCGTCAGCCTTCAGGATGGCATCCATTCAGACCAGCTCTGGTCTCCAGCCCCACCCATGAAGAGCAAGCCACTTAGGGATGCGTGGCGACCACACTGGGCACAGCTTTCTTATGGGGCCCCCTGAGAGCAGGGCCATGGGCTGGGGTCATGGCCAGGAGCCCCTCCTGCCCGTATTGTGGGGCCCCCACTCAACCACTAGTCCTTGGGGATATCGCAGTGTGTGGTGTCCTATCCACGACACTGAAGCAGCAGGATGGTTGTTGTCAAGGCTCCAGGCCCTGGGAGGAGGAGGAGGAGGAGGAATGTATTCAGCGCCTACTATATACAGACTGGGGACCTCCAGGGCGTGAGTTCTCCTGGGAAGAACTTTCATGGCAGGAATTGGACTGGGCTCATTAAAGCCAGCTACTGGCGTCCATTCAGACCCGCTCTGGTCTCCAGTCCCAGCTGCAGCCTCGCGCTTGGCCTCCCTCAGCAGTTCTCACTGTGGCCTGTGCTGGGGCCTCCTTCACCTCCCTTCCCCATATCCCAGCTCCACTGCAGCTTCCTCCTTAGCTGTGCCCAGGGGAGCCAGGCTCCCTGCTCCAGCCTCTTCTTTCCACGCCCCATTCCCAGCCCCAGACCCCCCTTGAGGGCATCCCTGTCCTATCCTGCTGCAGCTCACCTCACTGTGCCTCCAAAGGAGGTGTAGACAGGCTGCACCTATTCAGCTCCCCACTGGCAGCTTGATTCTGCCTCACCCCCACCCCAAAGAGATTTTCACTCCAGTTTCCACAAGCTTCTTAGCTCCCAGGTGCCCCAGCCTCCTGTAGCTTTGCAGGCCTCCATTCCTCCATGGGATCCACTACTCTTGCTTCCTCCTTTCTTGGCCTCCGGACCCTGGCACAGGCCTTGTTCTGCCTCCACCACCACCCCAGCCACCATGCCTGCCCCATGGGTGACTGGCATCACTCCATGAGGTCTGCCCACCCCTGTGCTGAACACACACCCGGCCCACTGTGGGCGCTGAAAATGCGACATAATCTGGACCCACTGTCTCGGTTGCTTCTTCTCATTACTGAGACAAAATACCTGACGCCCATGATTAATGAAGGAAAAGTGTATTTAGCTCACCATTTGTGGAGGCTCAGTCCATAATCAGCTGGCTCCAAAGCGGAATGACACATGGCAGAGAAGTAACACTTCATGGTGGCAGAAGTCAGCAACAGGAGCAAGAGCAGAAGGAGGAGGAGCAAGAGCTGAAGGAGGAGGGGCAAGAGCGGAAGGGGGAGGGGCAAGAGCAGAAGGAGGGGGCAAGAGCGGAAGGAGGAGGGGCAAGACTTTTTTCCTCTCTTATATTGTGAGCAGGCTGCTCCATCCCCTAGGGCAGGTGTAGCACGCCATCTCCATCCCCTCCTCCTACGCAGGATGAGGATGCTTACAAAGTAGGGACTCTGGCTCCCTGCGGAGGCCCTTCCGTAAACTTCTCAAGTTGGCGCAGGGTATCAACCGTCGCACCCACTGAAGCCTCCAGCTCCTCACCCTGCAGAGGAATGTCTGAGGAATGCCTTTGTGCGCTGAATGCGCTCCCATAGCGGGATGAGGTCGTGCTTAGCGGGAAAGTTTGGAATAGTGGGTAGAAGGGGGGAAGACCTGTGAGTCCAGCTCTCTGTGTGGAATTTCCCACTCCACCTTGTGCCATTTTGGAGAAAGAGCTAAAGTGTAAGACCTGGATACAGAGACCATTTTTCACTGACCATACCTTGCTCTCTCCCTTCTTCCTCTCTTTCTCTGGCTCTTGCTCTGCTCTCTTTTCACCTTTATCTTACGAAACCCAGAGCCAGTTTAAAAGAAGTGGGGAAGACAGACCTGCCTCCATGTGATACTGTTGACCCTCTCGGGGGGGCTGCTTGTCCAGTCCCACAGTCTGGTTTTTGCCTCTGACATCGAACAAGTCAATTAACCTTGTAAAACCTCCATTTTCCGTCTGCAAGCTGAAAATAACAGCGCTCTCTAAGGGTCCCTGTGAGGTTAACAGAGAACAAAGAGTGCTCAGCCCACATGCAGTGTTGCTGTTGCACTGCTGGGCTGCTGTCCCCGAGCAGAGGGCGTGTGGTGTTCTACAAGCAGGAGGAGCTCAAGCCTAGCTCCCAGCAGTCACCTCTCCTCTCCCTCCTAACAGGTATTCGGCAGCTGCAGCTCATCCTATTCAAGGTGGCCCTGATGCTGGGAGTTGAAATCCATGTGAATGTGGAGTTTGTGAAGGTTCTCGAGCCCCCTGAAGATCAAGAAAATCAGAGTAATGCATGCTGTCCCTTTTCTGTCTCAAAGCCCCATGTTGCAAACCGGAAGTGACGTGCAGTTCCCAGCAGATGCTTCTGCAAGCTATTTTTATCAGAAGCCACTTGGCATAATTCTGTCCAAGGGCAGTTTACCTTTTTTGACCATTGCTGTCACTTTAGCTTTGCTCTTCAACTTCCACAAGACTTACTGTTAAGTCACAAAACCTATAATTTGGTTACGCTGCTCCCACAATATGCTGCGTTGACAAATTAAGGCAATGGTAGGGAAGAAGACAAAGATTTGGTGGTTTGGATGAAACTGATTTACATCCACTTCAGCCCATGTGTGTTGGTTCTCACATGGATGAGAGTTTCCTATTGCACCCATGAAATAATTTAAAATCCAGCAAAGAATATGAGGCTTCTAGAGTAACTGTGAAATAAAAGCTGTCAATATTTCAGGCCATATACTATATAATTGTATGGAAATTTAATTTATAAGGCCGGTGAGACAGCTCAGCAGTGTAAAGCTCCTGCTTAGGCAAGTGTAGGCAGGCGCAGAGGACCACGGTTCGAACCCCAGCACCAATGCTATGCCAGCCCTGCCCTTGGGGGGGCTGAGCCAGCACCCCCCAAAAAGAGAAAGAAATGTAATTTATAAATCATCAAACCACCCATAGAGGTGTGTCCTGCTGAGTAACGCCTCCCTTCTCCCTCTTGTGTGTTTATTTAAACGTGAATCTTCTACACACACCGTGACCAGAGTCTGACCGTGGATCTCGGCAGCTTACTTAAAGCTGGTGTCTGCCACTGCCTGGGCAAGGATCTGAGTTTTGAGTCTGTTTAATGCAACAGTCTTTGTAGTTTCCTGCTTACACAATACCTCTGCCCCTGCTGGCCTCCACCCTGCATGTCTTGGAGTTTAGGGGCTTTCCAGACTCGTGTAGAAGGACAGCACCCTCATCTGGCCCCCAGGGACCTGTGTGTGCTCCTCCCTGTGCCCCGGATGCCCCACCCGGACTCCGGGCAGCCGCTGGCCCCACCTGCAGATACTCCTTTGAAAGGCAGAGCACTGTGCAGCGGAACATTTTAAGCTAGAAGCAGTGAATAATCCAAGTTGTTTCGGGACACCCTGCACACCCCAGGGGTATGTTCAGCAAAGGCAGGCATTGAGGGATCCTAGGGCAGGTGAAGAGAGCTTGGTAGACTCTGGGGAGAAAAGCGTGGTGTGAGGGAGACAGCGGAGGAGCCATTAAGAACGGATGCCTAGGGCCGGTGCGATAGCTCAGCAGATCAAGCAACTGCTTAGGCAAGTGCAGGGATGGGGGTTCGATCCCTGGCACCACATGCTGCACCAGCCCCACGGCTGGATGCGCTGAACCAGCCACCGAGACCAGGCGAGGTGGTGCACACCTGTAATCCCAGGGGCGGCGAGGCTGAAAACAGGAGGATCATGAGTCTGAGCTGTATGGTGAGACCCTGTACCAAATACAAAAAAAAAAAAAAAAAAAGATGCCCAGCAATGGTCAGTAAAACCGGCTACAGGGCTGGTGTAGCTGGTTTACTTTGTCCTGACTGAACTTGTTCTAAGCACCAGGAGCCTGGCTTTTCTTCCTGAGGTGCACCATCTGCCCATTTCTCATGGCTGACAGATGGGGTGTCATCGCTCCCCCCACTTCTCTCCGTCAACTCATGCCCTCTTTCTGTCCCCCTAGAAATTGGCTGGAGAGCAGAGTTCCTCCCTGCAGACCACCCCCTGTCAGAGTTTGAGTTTGATGTCATCATTGGTGCTGATGGCCGCAGGAACACCCTGGAAGGTAAAGGCCCTGCTTGTCAGGATGGAGATGGGGTGATGGGGTGGGAAGCAGGGCTAGAGAAGCATGGGAAAATGGCAGGCACTCTTGAAGGCCCGGAAGGCCTTGCCCTGGCAAGGCTGAATGCCCCATGCTCCTGGGAGGTTCAGGGAATAGAGTACAGCTATGCCCTTCTCTCTGGACCTCAGTTGTCTCATCTGTAAAATGGGGATAGAGCCCCCACAGGGCTGCCATGAGGCCTGGGAATCACTGGTGTGTAAAATATTTTATAAGGGGGCTGGGGAGATGGCTCAGTGGAATAAACGTTTCCCTGGCAAGTGCAAGGGCCTGAGTTCAATCCCCAGTTCCACACACAAAAAAAATAATAAAATTAAAAGTCCAGTTCTATGACAAAAACCAGCACAGCTGTGCTCCAGCTGATGAGCCAACCAGGTGCTGAGCACTTACTTCCCTGCTTATTTCATCTAAGAGAAACACTCCACACTATTAATGGCGTTCATCCATGTTCAGATACATGCCGAAGAGAAGGAGCCCCTCTGCTTCCTTTTTGCCGAAACTGGGAATTGACCTCAGGCCTTGTGCTTGCCAGGAAAGCATTTATTCTACTGAGCCACCTCCCCGGCCCCGCCCCTCTCCTTTCATAGCTCTTAGGCACACTAACTCCTTGGCTATTGGTTAAGGTCTGCCAGTCGGCCAGGGTGCAAAGCCAGGGGCTTTCAAGTCAGGGAGAGGCAGAACCCCCACTGCCAGGAAACGTGCCAGCCTGCTCTACCCCAGCCCTGGATTGACTAGGCCACATTTTGTACTCATCCATACTAGTGGTGCTGATGTGAGACAACAGATCGCAAACGACATGGTCCTGGTAGCATCACGTGGACTCAGGACACCTCTGCAGCTCTGTGAACTTGCCCTCCAGCAGCCACAGCTGCAGAAACCCGGGCCTGGCAGGGCGTCTTCTCTGAGGACAGAACATGTGACGCAGGGCTGAGCGCAGGAGCTCGGATGTCTGCTTCCTCCAGCCCAGGCCCCTCATATCCACCATACATCCAGTGCCTCTTGCCCACTTCTAAGCTGCCAACCTGGATGTCTCCCTCTTAGAATAGTGGAGTCATTTTGATAACTTGATAAAAACGTGTGTCTGAGTATCTGAAAATTAAGGATCTATGCTCAGCTTGAGCATTTAGGACTGTGAACATCAGGGGAGAGTAGAACCACCTAAAGACCTTGGCCCCACACAGGAGGATGAGGGCGGAGGTGCTCAGTACTGGTGTGGTTGACCTTTAGGCCCACCCAGTTCTTGCCCTGGAGCTCTCATTCTTTGCTTGATGCTTCTCAGCATCTCTGCCTTCTACCCAGTGAGTTCTGGTAGCACCCATCAGAAAGTTCTCCACACATTGCAAGTACACTCTGGGAGACAAAATCACCCCCTATTGAGGAATACTAGATTAGAGACTGATGGCCATTTCTGATACTTTGACAAAGCCTTAATGAAGAATAGTTTGAAGGAAGGGGTCAGTGTAAGTCGGTTTTCCCATTGCTGGTACAAAATACCTGATGCTCACAACTTAGAGGAGGTTTACTTTGGCTCACAGTCGAGTTCAGTCTAAGGCTGGCTGGCTGCAGCAGGAAATCAGCGCGGTACAAGGGTGTAGCAGTGCAAGACACCAGGAAGTGAAGAGAGAAAGGCGAAGCCAGGGACAGGAATGCACCCTTCCAGGTCACATCCCAGCGACCTCCAACCAGGACCTTGACAACACCTGTAGCTACAGAACTCACCAGTGGATAAACCCATGAACCCAGTCACTTACCCAAGGTTTTCATCAAAGAAATTGTGGACAGAGTTTCCTCATGGTGAAAATCATGAAAGGAAAGTTGTGTCCAGCATGTCTCTACCTAGACAAGCATAATGCCTTCATCGGTTCTGTGTTGCTATAACAAAATATTTGAGGCTGGATAATTTATTGAGAATAGATGTTTATTAAGCTCATGTTTTGGAGGCTGCAAAGCCCAAGAGCAAAGTGCTGGCATCTGATGAGGGCCCTCTTGCTCCCTCAAATGTGGCAGAGGACATGGCATGGCCCAGCAAGTTTGTAACAAAGGCACTGCCAAGATCGCCTGTCTGTTAATCCATTAATTCATGGATGAATTAACTCATTTTTGAGGGCAGAGCCCTTATGACCCAGTAACCTCCCAAAGGCTCTAACTCCAAATTGCACCAACGTGTGAATGTAGGGATTAAGATTCCAGGAGAGGACACAGTCAGACCACAGCAGCCGGTGCCTGGGGTCACTGAAGTGAGCAACATGCCTGCAGCAGGGAGGAATTCAGGACTGCCCGAAACCTCAGATGTGAAGAAAGGGAAGGGGGAGGGGAGGGGAGGGGGAGGAGAAAGAGGAGGGGATGATGCTACTGAAATGTGGCCGCCTGCTGTCATCTGCTGCGTCACCACTATCCAACAAGATGCTCTTGGAAACCAGTAGCCCCGAGGCAGAGGCTCTGCTGCCCTGGTGCTCCACAGCAGCCTTCACTGACAGTAATGTAATGTGCAATTCAGAT
>PVKA01007329.1:0-78367 GCA_004027165.1 Ctenomys sociabilis
TGCAGCTACTGAAAAGGTAAGAAAATATCTCTTAAAAAAAAAAAAACTAAGATGCAGGAAAAAATAATTCATCACCTGCAAGACAATGCAAAGATGAACAAAGTAAGACTAATAGGCATCAATGAGAAAGAAGAACAAATGATATAAAAAGAATACAGGCAGAAGTAATAGCAGAAAACTTCCCAAATATGATGAAACAATTTCACATTCAGGTGTGAAATTGAATTGAAGCATACAGAATGCCAAACAACTTCAACGCAATTAAAAACACACTAAGATATATAAAAGACAAGATCCCAGAAATCCTGCATAAGAATAATATACTGAAAGCTCCTAGAGAGAAGAAGTAGATCACATTCAAAGGAAACCCCATCAGAATTATAGCTGACTTCTCTGCACAAACGATGAAGGCAAGAAGAACATGGAGCAGAGTATTTCAAGTCCTCTACAAAAACAAATTCCAGCCCAGACTACTATACTCTACAAAACTCTCTTTCAAGTTTGATGGGGAAGTGAAATACTTCCATGACAAAAAACAACTAAAGAATATCGTGATGACAAAGCCAACCCTGCACAGACTACTGAAAGATATTCTAGAGAGGAACCAAAATTATCAGAAATCAGCCCAGAACAGAAGGAACCCACAAAATAAGGCAAACAAACACAGGACAAAAAGGACTCAACAACAGCAGATAACTAACATGTCAATCATAAGTCAACACATCTCAATTATAACGATCAATGTAAATGGACTCAATTCACCAATTAAGAGAAGTAGACTGGCACAATGGATTAGGAAACAAAATCCAACAATATTCTGTATACAAGAAACACACATAACTCATAAAGAAATTCAAAGGCTGAAAATCAAAGGCTAAAAACGATACTTCATGCCCCAGCATCTCAGAAAAAAAGGAAGGGTAACAATCCTGTTCTCAGACAGTCTCAACTTCAAAAAAAGAAGGATCAAATGAAAAAAGAAGGCCACTATAAACTGGTTAGGGATAAAATTCAACAGGAAGAGGTAACACTCCTAAATATGTACACAACAAACATGGGAGCATCCAGTTATATAAAACAAATTTTATAGACATGAAAAATCTAGCATCTAATACGGCAATCTTAACTGGAGACCTTAACGATCCCTTATCCCAAAAAGGTAGGTCAACCAGACAAAAAATTAGCAAACAAGTAGCAGAATGGAACCAGAGCCCGGAATAAATGGACATGGTGGACATACACAGAGTGTTCCACCCAACACAGTTCAATATACATTTCTTCAGCTGCACATGGGTGATTTTCTAAAATAAACCACATACTACTCCATAGGTCATGCTTAAGTATATGCAAGAAAATAGAAATTATCCCAGGCATATAATCTGACCATAATGCAATGAAACTGGAAATAAACAAAAAAAGAAACCAGAAAAAGCCCCTAAACACATGAAAATTAAACAACACCCTGCTCAGTAATCAATGGCTCACAGACGAAATGAAACAAGAATTCAAAAATATCTACAATTCAATGAAAATTCAACCACAAATTATCAGAATTTATGGGATGCGATGAAAGCAGTTCTCTGAGGGAAATTCATAGCTATAAACTCACCATTAGAAAAACAAAACAAGAACAAATAAACACACTAATGCTGCACCTCCGACATGTACAAAAGGAAGAGCAAACCAAACCCAGAACAAAGAGACGGGAAGAAATCATAAAGGTTAGAGCAGAAATTAATTCAATTGAGACAAACAAAACAGTGCAAAGAATCAAAGAATCAAAAAGCTGGTTCATTGAAAGACTAAATAAAATTGATTAAGCCACTAGCTAACCTCATCAAAATGAGGAAAGAAAAAATTCAAGTATAAGCAATAAGGAATGAAAAGGATTTAAACAACATAGATCCAGGGGAAATTCAGAAGATTATCAATAGTTACTTTGAGAATCTTTATGCTCACAGAGTAAAAGACACAGATAAAATTGACAGATTTCTCAAAAGGTACAAATTATCAAAACTGAATTTAGAACATATAACAACTCTCAATAACCTAATAACAGCCAATGAAATACGAAATGTAATAAAAAGCCTGCCGACAAAGAAAAGTCCAGGTCCTGATGGATTCACAGCTGAATTCTACAAGAAATATACAGAAGACATAATCCCTACATTCCTCAAACTCTTCAATGAAATTGAAAAGGAAACAGTTCTTCCAAAATCATTCCTGGAGGCAAGTTTTATACTGATTCCAAAACCAGGAAAAGACACAACTAAAAAAGAGAACTACAGGCCAATCTGCCTCATGAACACAGATGCAAAAATCCTCAATAAAATCCAAGCAAACAGAATACAGCAAATCCAAGAAGATCATACACCATGACCAGGTAGGATTCATCCCAGGGATGCAAGGATGATTAAATATTCAAAAATCTATAAATGTGATATACTATATCAACAGAGTGGAATCTAAAAACCACACAATCATCTCAATTGATGCAGAAAAGGCTTATGACAATGTTCAACAATCATTCATGTTCAAAGTCCTACAGAAAATTGGAATAGAAGGCTTCTACTTCAATTTGATAAAACACATCTATGATAACCCAAAAACTATCATAACTCTAAACTGGAAACAACTGAAATCTTTCACCTTAGATCTGGTACAAGACAAGGATGTCCTCTATCACCCCTCCTACTCAATATAGTTCTGGAATCACTAGCTAGAGCCATTAGACAAGAGAGAGAAATAAAAGGAATAAGAATAGGTAAAGAAGTTAAATTATCATTATTTGCAGATAACATGATACTTTACTTGGAAGACCAATAAAACTCCACCAAGAAGCTACTAGAACTGATACATAAATTCAGTAGCACAGTAGGATACAAAGTGAATAACCAAAGGGCAATAGCATTCCTCTAAACAGATAAAAAACACACTGAGAGGGAAATTAGAGAAACAATATCTTTTACAACAACATCCTGGGAAATGAAATACTTGCAATTCATCTAACTAAAGAACTCAAAAATCTTTTCACAGAAAATTACACTACTCTAAAAAAAGATTGTAGAGGACTTCAGAAAATGGAAAATTACAGTATTCTAGAAAAAGAGATCGTAGAGGATTTCACAAAATAGAAAATATTCTGTGTTCCTGGATAGGAAGAAACATCGTGAAGATGGCCATACTCCCAAAATTGTTGTACATATTCAACACAATCCCTATCAAACTACCACCAACATACCTTCCAGACTAGACAAATAATTCCTAAAATTTATTTGGAACCAGAAAAGACCTAGAATAGCAAAGGCAATCCTGGCTGACAAAGGCAAGGCAGGAGGCATTACAATTCTGACTTAAAATTATACTACAAGGCTAGTGTGATAAAATCAGCATGGTATTGGCAACAAAATAGATCTGAGGATCAATGTAATTAAGTAGAAGAGGTAGAGGCCTCTACAAATACACTTGATCTTCAACAAATGGGCCAAACACCCTTCTTGGGAAGAAAGATAGCCTCTTTAACAAATGGTGCTGGAAAACTGGTTCTCTACATGACAAAAACTAAAACTTGAACCAGGTCTATCACCATGCACTAAGCTAAAGTCAAAATGGTTTAAAGATCTAAACATTAAAACAGAGACACTGGATCTCCTGCAAGAGAAAATAGGAGGAACTCTTGAAGACATAGGGATAGGCAAAGAGTTCATGAACAAAAATTAAACCGCACAGGTAATATTTGAAAAAATTAATAACTAGGACCACCTCTTACTGAGAAGTTTTTGAACGTCAAAAGAAATTACCAACAAAGTGAAAAGACAACCCAAAAATTTCAAAAAAATCTTAATAAGCACTCAGACAAAGGTCTGCTCTCTAGAATTTATAAAGAACTAAAAACATTAGCACCTCTAAATTTAAAGACCCAGTCCAGAAATGGGCATCCCAGATGAATACACATTTCTCAGAGGACGAAATTAAAGAAGCCAATATGAAAATATATTCCACATCACTACCATCTGTGAAATGCAAATTAAAACAACACTGAGATACCATCTCACCCTGAAAAGAATAGCTATCATAAAGAAATCAACAAACAACAAATACTGGAGAGGCTGTGGGGAAAAGGGAACTCTTCTCCATTGCTGGTGGGAATGTAGACTGGTGCAACCATTATGGAAATCAATGTAGAAACTCCTTAAAAAACTAGGACTGGAAATCCCATTCAAGCCAGCTATCCCCCTACCGGGAATTTTCCCAGAGGAACTGAAAACGTCATATCATAGTGATATATGTGTACTTATGTTTATACCAGTACAACTGTGATAGCCAAATCTAGGAAACAACCAAGATGCCTGTCACATGAGGAATGATTGAAAAAGATGTGGTATTTTTATACAATGGTGTATTACTCAGTTATAAAGAATGATAAACTTGAAGCGTTCATATTTAAGTGGATGGCACTTAAAGATATATTTATAACTGAAATAAACCAGACCCACATGTGTAAATATCATATAGTTTCCCTAGAATAATAAGCACTAACAGAAGAATTACAAAAAGAAAGGTATAACATAATTAAAAGGAAAGCGAGAACTTGAGTATTGGAGAATGAGGAAAGGGCAAGGAGAAAAGCTGGGAAACATGACAGGGGCAAAGCCATGAACTTATATGCACTAGATGGGTAAGGCAATGATCCTGAGAAACATTAGGTTTTCTGAAACCTCCTAATTGGTAAGATTACCAGTTAATTGGTAGGATTCTCACCCTGACTAACTATACATGCTGATACCTGTGAACCAAGTAACTACACTGAAGATAGCAATGTGTAATAGAAGGGTCACACTTGGAATGCCTATCATTCTGGTCTTTTAAATATGTACTTCTTGTCGTGACATACAAAGTATTACTATACTTTCTTTCAAATAAGTTTTTCTTTTTTTTAAATAATGGGCAATAAATGAGGAAAAAGACACAAGACTAAAGGGGAGGGGGAGTCACAAGACAATCCTGCTACAATGCTGTATATGGTGAGATTTCTAAATTTCTATGTAGATATATATAAGTGTTCATTCTTAGTTTTTTAGTATTTTTCTTCATATTCTGTAAGGACTTAAAGTTTAACATATCAATACTTGGTGGAAAATACCTGTTCCATGTTACGCCTATGATGTTTGCTATTTAGACAGATAGTGAGGGTAAACCAAACTGCATATGTTACAGGGTAACAATAAGCTTCTCTTCTGGAGGGTTAACAACCTAGTTTGCAGATCAAAAATTGGAGAAAAGGAAGGGATGCAAGGTCAGCTAACATTTTGTCCTGAGCCTTTCAAGGTCAGTGAAGATTCAGGACATAGGAGTACCTGTACTGTAACATCATGGAACTCAGTTGTGCCCCAAATTTTCTGATCAAGGAGATTATGGAGTCACAGAGGAATGCATAATGATATATAGTGTGCCTAAGGAGAGTCACATGGAGAGAAAATATTCTCTCAGGCTTTCACAGAGAGCAAATTGTTCAAGCAATGCCCGTGACTCTTCCGCATGGCTAACACTGACAAAGGATCTACAAAGTGCGGTACAGGGTTACAGGATAAATCCTGAGGATACTTGACTGACCTGATCAGATACAAAAATGACATTTATTATTATGTAGGTCTTGTTTTACCTTGGTCTTACCCATTCAGCAGAAAAGTATAAAAACAAGGTATATGATGTAAATCCATATTAATATATTGAGCTGTGAAGGGCTCAAATCAACAACTTCTGCGGATAACCCATTACTATTGCAGACTGCTGGACTTGTTGATTTGCCGAATTCATGCACCTATAGTATTTAGATGCCAATGGAATACCCATCTCTGACAGGACTAAACAAAAAAAGGGGCTACAAAGGAAGGACATTTTGTATTTGTACATAAAGAATAGTTAGGAGAGATATACAGCTACTTTTGCTTAATTCAATGAGAAGAAAGATTTGTGCTAATAGTGTTTGGAGAAGATATCCTATCTGCTTCTTGCACTATGGATAACCATGAAGAAGATAAAAATGTACAATGTATTAATTATTGAAATGGTCCTATTAATCAGCTTTGAAACTATCTCATTGATATTTCTCAATAAAAAATGAAAAAATGAAAAAATATACATAACAATTATGCAAAAAAAAAAAAAAACAGAAAGAAAAATGTATTAAAAATCACCTGGGTTTCAAGTAAGAATTTCATTGGTGATGTTTACTTCTAAAATGGAATCTGTTTCGACTGCTTTCATTTGCCAACTTCATCAGCACTTTAGGAGGTACTGTTTTATAAGAGTCTCTTAAGGTAAGCACTACCTATTCCTGTTTCACTTTAAATAATCACTAATCTTTCTAAACATACTTGCTTTAGATATATTTTAAAGGAATTACTACTTCAAAAAGGAGTAAGTTATCTGGGAAAATACCTGTTCCTTGACTTATTCTGTTAAAAGAAAATCATTCAATATAGAATAACAGTCTTTTTTAGTTTCTTTTTAAAGATAATCTTTTAGAGAAAAACATTGCAGAATATTTTAATACATATTTTCTTTGTTTCATTGAAAATTTTCACCTACTTATATTTTAAAAAGGATACCGTGAAAAGAATCCCAGATCATAATTAAATCATTCTTATGGTTCTATTACCACCTACTAATACCAGAGTGTCATGTTTAAGTCTTCTAATCAAAGGTTCTGTTCAAAACAGCTGTATCATACACAGACTAGTCATCTAGCAGTATTTTCTACCATAACTCTCATTGCATATGAAGTTATACACCTCTCCTGGGTATTTCAAGTAAAAAGGCTTTATCCCATGCAGATAACTTCATCTTGTGGGGTCTGATAGTTTACTCACCTTGGAAGCTGTCGAAACTCTCCTGAGTAATCTTCATATTTATAGGTCACAAGATGCCAGTCAGAGTTGTAGGTTTTGATGCACTATTAGGGGAGAGGAATTTAAAACAAGAAGCAGAAAAGTGTAAGAGGAACACATAAAGACAGGTGATGACTGCTGGAATACACGCCAGGAGGTTTGGGAAGGTACACACACAGCCACCAAAGAGACCTTCCCAGCTAATTCACCATCACAGATGTTTGTGAAGTTCAAGACTTTGAACCACTGACACATTACCCATGGAAGAGGTGTCATTTTACATTATTATTAATTATCTGACAGCAGATTTTAAAAAGAAACAACTTTGCAAATTTTGTGACATTTACATAACAATTCACTGTGACTTTAAAGTACATGGGTGGAAAGAAGCCATAGTTTCCAACTAGGACATGGAAAGTAAAGGCTGGGGGGGTGGGAGTCAGGGTCTATAATCCCAGCACTCATAAAGCTGACACAGAAGGACTGCCACCAGTGCAAGGTCAGCCTGGGCTACACTATGAGTTCAGAAGCAGCTTGAATTACATAGTGAGACCTTATCTGGAGGGAAGGAGGGAAGGAGGGAGGGAGGGAAGGAGGGAAGGAGAGAAGGAGGGAAGGGACAAAGAGACAGACAGACAAAAGAAAATGTCAACCTTAAAGACATTTTTCTGATAGTAGAAGTGGCTTATCAGTTAATACTGTCATATAAATTTGCCTTCATTTTTTTCTTTCCATTCATGGAGGTGAGGGTGAGGTTATTACAAGGTAAGATTTCAATTCCAATTTGTAGAGGCACCATGACAATTTCTGTGTGTGTGTGTGTGTGTGTGTGTGTGTGTGTGTGTGTGTACAAAATTTGCATCATATTATCACACAATGGCCAAAGATTCTTTTGGAAACATTAACCTACAACAACTGCGTATAAATTTCCTCATCATATGATAGGGTTAATGGGCCAGCACAGCATTTTTCACTCATCTACTTATGCAGTAGGAACCACCAACCACTGTGTAAAGTCTTAAGATTATAAGGCCATATTCACTATATCTTCAAATATGTGTAAGTCAAATCAATAATATGTAAACAGTTTCAGTTCATATCAGCTTAGTGCAAATAATGTTATTTAAACTTGGGGAGAGCAAAAAGGAATATAAATAAAATCATAGGTAAGTAAAATGTTTTTACGTCTTACCTACCATAGTTTACTTGGCTATAACTAACATTAACAACATCTCCACTCTGCTTATTATACTTCTTAGTTTATGGTGCCAACCTTCCTAACATGTCGGGGCTATACATCTAAAAGCCCTGTGAAGCAAACCTTGCTCCACTTACAAACTCGCAGAAATAATGCGTTTACTTTATGCCAAGCTCCTATATAAGGACCTTGTTTGAAAGGATGCAAAGGGAAGTAGTACGTTTTGAGAAGTGGAATAAATTACAGAGACAAACTAAAAATAGTTGGTATGAAAGCTAAGCAACTTTCAGAGTGTTTTTTTACTATAAAGTTTGTAAACACTTAAAAATACTATTTTGTTCTTATAAATGCCCCATTCCTCTACAGAAAGTCCAGGAGAACTGAGCAAGGTGGCATACAACTGTAATCTCAGTACTCAGGAGGCTCAGGCAGAAGTATTGTGGCAAGTACAAGGCCAGCCTGAGCTACACAGTGAGTTCAGGACCAGGATGAATTACATAGAGACTCTGTTTCAAAAAGTCAAAAACAAAGCAAGACCAAAGAAAATGCCTCCAAAAAGGCAAGAATATGACTGGCTGATTAATGATTAATTAAGAAATTCTGTAATATTTTGAATTTATAGTGAAAGGTTTATTAGTTTTTTTTTTTTTTTTTTTTTTAAAGCAATCACATCATTCTCTCTGGACTCAATGTGGCAGAGGAAGTGATATTTTACTCCACCCAAGGGAAGAGTCCCAAAGGATTTAGTTATTGGCTCTAGCACTACAGGATGAAGCAGTGATTGCATAATCTACAGTGATTATCTTGGTGGAAAATTCTCTCTCAAAACCATATTTTTAAATCAATCAGAAGAACTGAATTATTAATAACTTCACTACATGCAAGCCAAAAAGAGTTCTACAGAAGGCTAGATAGTAAACATTTTTTGCTCTGCAACTCAACTCAGTTGTGTTGTGACAGCAGCCATAAGCAATATGTAAACAAATGGCTGTGGTTGTTACAATAAAATTTTATTTACAAAAGCAGGTCACAGGCCAGATTTGGCCTGGAGTCATAGTTTAATGACTTTTAAATGAAAATTTATGCCCTAATATGTATGGCAGTATTTACTTAGAATTAACCTTACTAATATATTGATAAAGGAAGTAAGAGAGTTATTTTTTTAGTTAGATGAGAGGACACAATTCTAAAATTTTAAGTATCTAATTTTTCAAGTGTCAAGGGAAATGAATTATTTATTTACTTGGTCTTTATAAAAGTATAGCGTAATTCATGGGCATATTACGCACCTAAATATCAGCTAGAAAAAGTGGGCTAAAACTCCTTCTGTATAAAGGAGTACTTTAATAACGAAAATTAAAGCATGTATCTAATTATTTAGACTTTACCTAAAGAAGCTGGAGGGAAAAAGAAATACCTAAGACCTAAGGGTGGGAGAAGCATCCCAACTCACAATCACTTGTCTTTTCTCCATAATCAGATACAATTTATAAGTTCAAACAAGGGTAGGAATAATTAGCATTGATTTCAACGTCAGGCATTGTGCATTATCCCCTGTACTTCGTGAATACTAAACCAGCCAAAACAAACATACAGGCAAAGTAAGTAATGCACACATATGCATCCTGGGACAAGTAATTCATTTACAGGTTACATTCTATGTCAGCGACATGCAATCTGTGGAAATCATTTTTCCTAGTCAGGAACACTATGGGGCCAGGGATGTAGCTCAGTGGCAGCTCTCGTTCCCCATGAGAGAAGGAACACACCCTGTGGTTATTTGTGCCCATTTCAAACTCTGAAAATGTCGTGTCTTCTACTGAACTTCCATTATAAAAATATAATTACCCATCTAACACTTTCTGGAAAGTAAAATTTAAAGAAAAGGGAATTGAGAGGAGAATGACTTTGCAGTACAAATTAATTCAGAAAAAGTCTTACTTCTGTAACAAACAAGCTCTGTGCTCTCTCCTCTGCGTTGGCAGGAACTGTGGAGCATATGTGGCGACCCTGCCGCCTCAGGATGCCTGTCTGTGAACAAAAGCATGAGAGGAGACGGAGTTAAAATGGGGGACCCAGCCCCCTGGTGCAGCTGAACACCCACATGCTCCCTTCAGATCTACCGACAGTTGGGGCAGCTGCCTCCTTAGGTCATGCACAGAAGATTCTATGTGACGTCTTGATTTTTTCTGGAGACATGGTTCTTGCTATATAGTTCAGGCTGGTTCCTATGTAGCCCAGGCTGGCCTCAAACTCATAGCAATCCTCCTGCTTCAGCCTCCCAATTACACAGGTGTGCATCAACACACACAGCTCTTTTTATTTTTTTGCAATCATAAAGACAAGTCAGGTCATATCACCACTCCCTCCTGAGTAGCCCTCCAGGCCCTTTCTACTTCCCCAAGGCATGGTGGTAGAAGCCAGTTTCATAGTCCCTAACTCTAAGTACTTGAGCTAGTCCCACTGTACAGCCTTCTGACTTACCTTAATTGCTTTTTTCTATTATTAAATTATATACATGTAGCATTAAGTATATTCACAAAATTGTGCACCACTATTCATCTCTTAATTATTAATTATATGCATTCTTGTTCACTGCCACATCCTCAGTCCCTGAAAGCATGGTAACTACACAGGTAAAAGGTTCCCAAGTTTCCCTCTTCCCTCTTCTGGGAACATCAGAAATATTCTTCTTTCATGAGGCTTCAATGCTCATTTTAAATAATAACTATATAGCTACTCATCTACCCCAATGCTTTGACTTTCAGAAAGATTTGTTCTAGGTATTTTCCTTCCATGGACCGTAATCCTTGGATATTATCATCACACTCAGAAAAAGTTTATGTGAAAATACTTAGCTAACAGAATTGTTCCTATTGGCTCTTGATGACTAACTCCTAAGTTGGGGTTTTATGGCTCTGTCCTGGCTCTTCCCCTCCTTTGGCTGCAGAAACCTTTGGGTCAAATCTGTGATTCTCTACCTCCTCCATCCAAGGTAGAGAATGTCAACAAGGCCATGTATTTTATTTATAAGTTAATTTTTCTCTTGCATAAAGTACCTACATTTATTCTTCTCCTGAACTGTGTCTACCTATTTTTTAGACTACTACACCATTATTCTATAGGAAGGGAAAATGCCCACTCTTCTACCAAAGTCTTTCCAAGTCAGTTTTAGCTTCCAGGGAGCTTTCAATACCCTGAGAGACTCACTTACTCACGGATATTACAAAGAATGGTGACCTTTCTAGCATACCTGTTCTCATGAAATGCCTACATGGTTATACACATGGAAAAGACATAATCTATTTAAAACACTACACAGAAATAATTATTCCCCAAATTGTTATAAATCAGCTATAAAATTAGCAAAGGGGACTATTCATGGAATTCAGTATATTTAAAAAAGGGTACATTCTATTCCCTCATTATATTCTTATCTTGATTTATATGGAGCTTCCAAAATTTTTGAAACTAATTATCAGGGTTTTAAAACATTCATAAAATGGCTCATCTCAAGAAATATAGCAATTAGCATCATTTTTAGCCCATTTCTCATTATAGTACTAGGAAGAAAAAAAAATACCACAAAGTTTTCTCAGTGGAATTATCAATTCAAGAATCTTTAATTATATGACTTCTTTTCAACCACCCCTCTCAGGTGAGAGAATACGTATAAACAGATCTTTCTGATTCTCATGTACCAAAGTGCTCTTATGTTCACCTTTGAAAAAGAAAGTAATTGTATTTTATTTCTTTTTCTTTTTGGTGAAACTGGATATTGAACCCAGGCCCTGCGATTATTATACTAAGCTACCTCTTTGGCCCCTAATTTCTTTTTCCTTTTTAAAAAATGTATTTAATACAGAGTCTACAAGTTCTCACTACACAGACTGGAATTGTAGTGATCCTCCTGTTTCCAGCCTCCCAAAGCTCGGATTACAGGTGTGCACCACCACATCAGGCTTGGTTTGATTAAGCCCCCAGGCCCTACACCTGCCAAAGCAAATGTTGCAGTCTGCTAAGCTATCTGGCTGGCCCAAGAAAGTAATTTTAAACCATTAAAAAGAGACTTTATTTTAGCAGCTAAGATAGAATAATGTTTTGTGTATTGTACTTTGGTTTGTAATTACAACTGATCAATTTCTAACACTGTTAGATTTTTAACCAAAAAGACTGTTCTTTCTCCTGAGACTTTATCCAAATAGATTAAACTACATATTCTTCTTTAGTATATCTATGAAGTAAGTGCTATATTTTGGGTGTGTTTTCTGAGCTACATAATATCAGATCTATTTTAGATCATCTCCAAGGATGGTTGATGTCCTTTCCCATATGCAGACTGCTCCTCACACCAAAAACATAAATTTGTTTCTTCTGCCCTTGATGAGAGGAGCATGATGGCACATACCTGTAATACCAGCAGTTGGGAGGCTACAACAGGAAGATCACTATGAATTCAAGGCCAGTCTGAATTATACAGGGAGGCCCTGTCCCCACTAACAATAAATTATGGTAAAAGGACATTGTGTCAGTTACCAAGCTAGCTTTTAGGAAAAGGTGGTTTATACTTTCTTCTTGGAAGCCAATCACCATATAAAAATTTCTATTCTCTTGAGGCTACAATGGTGAAACGAGTCACAAACTTTACAGAGGGGCCATAACAAAGAAAGATGTCCCATCAGCTCCAGCAAATTCCAGCCATCATCACAAAAATGAAGACACCATCCTGGACATGCCAGCTACCACAGACAGTAAGTAAAACAAAGGAATCACCTAGCCAAGAAAGAAGGCCAGAATCTGGAACTACGAGAAACAGTAAATTACTGACTTAAGTTAGTAGGGTTTGGGGTAGTTTGTTATTCAACAATAGGTGAGTGAAGCCAATCTGTAAGACAAGGGCCATCTATACATTATAGTACTGAGAAAAACTTCTTTTTCACTAAGTATTTCAAATACTAGCTACTATATAAAATCTTAGGAGAGAGCACTGAGAACTCTATACTGCATCTCATTTCCACAATCATCATTCTACTTAGAATTCTGAAACAGATCAAGAACAGTAAAGAAAAGTGTCTCCTACATCCTGAGCACACACTGCAGTATCTCCCCCTTCTGAAAAACATTTTACTCATCATTCTGAGGGCTCAACATATTTCTGCATCTGCCTACACAAACCTCTACTGGCTCCCTACCTTCCACTGGACACTGAATTAGCAGCTAAAGATATAATGTTTAATAAATTGTTCTTTTTAACAAGCACATAGTCTCATAAAAGAAGATGAAGAAATCAGTTAGTCAAATATCCAAAGTATTAGGAAATGGTACAGGGGAAAGAACAGACACACAAAAGAAATGAGAGAAGAGTAGGGGAGTTTAAAACCAACAGAAAGGCCATAAGGACATAAGGGTGTACTGAAGACGCTCAGGCTGAATTGTAAACAATGAGTACAAATTATATTCAGAACAAAAGGAAGAGAAAGTTGGGGATAAGTTTAGCTTTGGGAAATTCAAAAAGCAAAATCAAGATACAATATTAACTCTTAGTGTAAAACAACAAAAAAAAGCCACTAAGTCCTAGAACAACAATATATACTATATCAAAAATAGCTTAGATAGCTGGGTTTTGTACAACAGGAATCCCAGCTACTAAGGAGGCTTAGGCCCGAAGACTGCAAGTTTGAGGCCAGCCTATGAAACTTATTGAGATTGTATCTCAAAAACTCACAAATAACAACAAAAACAAACAAACAAAAAAAAAAGAAGTGGAGATGGAGTTCAACACTCCCTGGGTACAAACTCCAAAACGGGGAGTTCCACTCTGGAACTCCAACTATTCTTGATTTAAATAGTACTAATATCTTATAAACCTAGTCAACCTGAGACAACAATAAACCAACAGAAATAGGATTTATATGGTTAAAGCATCTTCTCTATCTCTACTAAGCAGGAAGGCTTAGAACCTATCAGGCTAGACCTTGTAGAGGACTGCAGGACTTAGCACTAACACTGTAGTCATTACTAGCCACGGGATTCCCAGTCATTGTTGCCCCTGTTCTGAGGCTTTACTACCTGTTTGTAATACGCTTCCTATTTGGTATTTCCTGACTGAGAGAAGAGGCACAGTCAATAAAAGTATTTTGATCTTTTTCATTTTAGTTCTCAATGTACATCAATAAGAAAGTATTCGGCTGATCTCAATGTACATCAATAAGAAAGTATTCTGGTTTGTTCTCTTGTAGAGTTAAAAACTGCCAATAAGTTCCCAAGTCTGAACAAATCCACTTGATGACTGTGGGGAGCAGCTGAGCCTCAGCTGAGCTTAAGACTAACCACACATTTGGGGTAGAATAAGGCCTACCCTGAAAACATGGGCTGTCAGCAGCAGACATGTAAACAAGTTGATCTGTAGCTCAGTGACATATCCAGTCTCTGGCCTTGGTGTTCCTCCCTGTTAATTACAGCACAAATATCTCTGGGAATGTTTCACTTTCAGAGTTCTCAGCAAAACAGAGACCCTGCACTTTGAGCCTCGAGTGCTTTCTCCCACTTTACTGTGTATAAATAAAGAAGCACACTATGCCGAGTTACCACTGCCTCTCCATCAGAGTTCAGGTCCCACCCAACCTCCTAGCTTTCCTTTTATTATTTGTCTAGTTTTTTCTTAATCTCCTGTTGTCCCTTCTCAGAATCCCAGTTGGTTGCATGGGCAGCAACACTGCTGTATGTTTGTGAAAGCCTTAAAGCCATGCCCTCGAGACCTGGATTCAAATAGCTGAACCTTGGATGTGAGGGTGATCTGGCTGCGACATCCGTCACCCCACTGATCACCAGGGTTGATTTGGCTGATCTGGCTGGCTAGGCGGGTGTCCCCTTCCGCCCTCAACGATCCATGTGTGTCCCTCCTGGAGCTGCACGCTCAGTCGAAGAGGACGACCACCCCTGACAGAGGAGGACCGTTCCTTGGTCAATGGTATATGAGTAGCTGCACTCCCCTGCTAGAACCTCCAAACAAGCTCTCAAATAGCCTTTATTCAAAGGCTATCCTGAATGTACATGCACTACTTTCCTCTACCAGATCACAAGTTCCTTTGATGCTAGGTGACATATCTGCTTGTGCTAAGCACTCAATAAATGTTTCAAGATTGAATGAATAAAAAAACCAATGCAGATAGAAATAGAAACCTACCAAAATCCATCCAATATCTGCAAAAGTTTTATTCTGGTTATAAAGTTATTTGGCCCTATAGAAACTGAGCAGAGAAGATTACAGATTAAGTGAAAGTTCTATTTTAATGTCTCCATAGGTTTTATATATTAAGCTACTTTCAAATAACGGTATATGCATGTAAAATTGATACATAATAAATTTCCGTATTTTTATTTATCTGGCATACAACAGAGTCCAAGTCAATACCAGGAAATTGATACTTGGGGAACACCCAAGCCATTCTCAACAATTTTCTTTATCATAGCTGTGGCATTCTTTTCTATTTTCCTGTATCAGTTAAAAAGTATATCTCACTGAAAAGGTGACTCTGTAGCCTTTATAAATAAACACCAAGATGGACATTCAAACAATATCAATGTCATCCCTATACTTAGAAACAAATTAGTCGCCCCTCATTATCGTTGGAGGATGGGCTCTAGAACCCTCAATGATACCAGAACTGGAGGATATTCAGGCTCATCACATTAAATGGTGCAGTATTTACACTCAACTGAAGCAAATCTTCCTGTACATTTTGAATCATCTCTACGTTGTTTATAGTCCCTAACACAAGTATATACATAGCAGCTGTGCTGTATTCTATAGGAAATAATGACAAAGGTAAAGGTCTGTTCATGTTCAGTATAGAAAAAAATTTCCCCAAATATTTTCAACCTGTGGTTTTTTTTTAATCTACAGACGCAGAACCCATGGAAATGGAGGGCCAGCTATATCAGTATTCTATCAAGAATACTTTAAATTTGAAAATGGAAATGTTTCCATTTATAAGTGTGAGAGGTATCTAAACATTCAACCAAAGCATAGCCAGCATCTCAAATAACAATGTGACAGAAATCTCATAGTACAAACCAGGATGGTATAAGCCTGTAATCCCAGCACTTGGGATGAGGAGCCAAAATTGCCACAAATTCAAGAGCAGCCTGGACCACACAGTTGTTCAAAGCCAAACTCAGATAAGAGAGAGAGAGGAAGGGAAAGAGGGAAGGAAAGAGAAGAGGGAAGGGGAAGGGGAGGGGAAGGGGAAGAGAAAGAGGAAACGGGAAAGGGGAGGAGAAAGGGGAAAGGGAAGGGAAAGTACTGTCAGGATAGGACAGGACCAGTGATAGACAGGGGAGCAGAGAAGGGAGGGGAGGGTAAAAAAAAGAAATCTCACGGGACAAGATACAACTTACAAATGTAAGTTTTCCAGCTACTTCAATACATTATTTTCTGTCAATACTATTACTTAGGGCTAAACACTAGTAGTTCTTTTTGTGTGTGTGTATGGGGGGGGGGGGGGACGACCAGGGATTGAACTCAGGACCTGTGCTTGCCAGGCAAGCACTTATTCCACTGAGCTATCTTCCAGACCCACAAAACTATGAGTCTTAAACCCAGAAATTCTTAGTTTTCTTGGCCAGGAATGAAAGGAGTCTTGTAAGGAGTTCCATAAAAATCACACAACAATTGACAAGGAATTGAGCCGGGTGAAGTGTTGTCCCAAAGGGTCAAATAAAGAAGATACTGGAGAGCCCCCAGCTAATCTTTACTTTTTTTTTTTTAATTAAGTAAAAAAGTGAAAAATTTCCCCCGGACTGCAACTCAATAAAACTTGCAAGTAGCTCCAAATGTAGCTTGAATAAACTTTGGAATTGATCCTGTTAACTTCAAGAACATTTTTCCTCTTGATTGAAGCAATTCCCTTGAAATACTAGCATCACTTTGATTGCTCTCAGTTACATGTGGAGAGTACAGAATTTTGATTTATCCCAGGGAGGTAATGCAGGGGCCACCTAGGCAGAGCCACAGATATGACAGATTCTTTACCTGGACAAACTATGGGGCTTCTTTGGAACTTCTTAGCCCCTGTCATCCCTCCTCACTGCTCCATCCTGATGGTCTGTTTCAACGCTGTTCTTCAGTTTAAATGCAGTCCTTTTCTGACTTCCACACTTGACCCTGAATTTCCTAAAGATGGGGGTACTGAGATGCTTATGTTTCCAGCCACAAGAAATGTGAAGCCAATCATTTCATTAAACTTCCTACGGAAGAATCTGAGAAGCAGCACTGGAAAGAGCTCTAAATGGAGAGCCAGGAAACCTGAATTCCCCTCTAAGCTCTGTCTCTTGTTAGCTGTGTAATCTTGGGGAAAACTTGAACTTTCCACATCCATAAAAAGACTCTTCTAGGCTGTCCAGGCTTCCTTTGCAGTTTAAAGATTGCACAGTTTTATTAACATGGAATGCTACATCTCATTCCTCTCAACTGGTTTATCTGAACACTAGGAATTACTCTGTGAGAAGCCAAAACATACAAGGCATCCAGAAAAAGAGACTAGATTAATACTGTATTTGCTTTGACTTGTTACTCTAGTTATTTTTCTTTATGGAAGGAACTGTTGGAATAAAAGGAGGGCAGATTTGCTATATACATTTAAATAAATATGTGAGTATAACCAAACGCATGCTTTTGTGTCTTCTTTTTCTAAACCCTGCAACTTACACAGTACTAGCTTTTTTAATCACATTACTATGCATGTAAAACTATTAAAAATAATTCTCTTGAAATTATTTTAAATAATTATTAAATGTGCATATTCACTGTGTAGTGTATCATATTTTATAAGATTTTAATTAAAAGACTGTAACAAAAGATCCACCCTTCCTCTAGGACCTTATGAATAATGCACTAAAGACAATATCCCAGAAGTGGGTGGGCTATAGCCTGAGGTAGCTGCTGGCACAGGGACATTGTCTCCTTCTCTTCATGGTTCAAAGGAACAGAAGGAGAAGCAAACAGCAAGGACAGCACAGAAAGGGAGTGTGGGCTTTGGAGCAGGAGGAGTTGTTGAGTGCTAAGCAGACAAGCTGAGGACAGGCAGAGCCATGGTGCCTGCTAAGACACAGTCACAAGCAGGGAAGACAGTTCTGTGAAGAGGTTACTTGGTAGGGTCAGGATTATAGAATGGAGCATAAAAAGAACATCTACTGGGCACCCAGGAAGTACTTCTCATATAGACTTTCCCTGAGCATACAGGACAACCTGGAGTCAGAAAAGGATCTAAGGCCCACAGTGACCACTTGCTAGCTCCAACAACCTATTAGGTCTCAGAATTGACACTCCTATCTACATCTGGCTAACATGTGAACTACCTCTGCAGAGCAGTCAATCCCTCCCCTCTTTACATGCTAATATAAAATATTCTGTATGCGTCTTTACTTTCATATACACAATGGAACTGCCTCTTCAATCCTCTAGGGAATTATGTATTTGTTAGGGAAACTTAAAAAAAAACGAAAAGAAAACAAGAAAAAAAATACAGAATTGATCACTGTGAGTTCAAGGTCAGTCTGGGCTACCTACTGAGTTCAAGGCCAAGCTGAAAGCAAAACTCTATCTCAAAAAAACAAACAGTCAGAGACAGATAGACACAGAGACAGACCAAGTGAATACTTTCATCTGTAAGGAGGAGGGCAACTCTCATGGGCATACACTGGTTGGAAGAAGGAAAAAAAAATAGAGACAAAAAGCAAAGCCCAGGGGTTGGGGAGATGGCTCAGTGGAATAAGCGCTTCCCTGGCAAGCACAAGGGTCTGAGTTCAATCCCAGGTTCTGCAGAAAAAAAAATAAAAAAGCAAAGCCCAAGAGATCCAGGAGAGAGCACCTTAGGTTGGTGTCTCTTGGCTTGGTCCATTGTCACTGAAGTAATAAACCCTAACTAAAGCTAAGCCAATGCTTTAACGTTACCTCCCTGTCAATGTTTTAAAGTTACCTTCAACCCAGCTGATGAAGATGCCCATCAAGTCTCCAGGAGGAGCTAGGAAGCACAGGGCCTTCCCCAGCCAATGCTGAGGACCCATAGTAGAGCCAGAAGAACTTAAGAACTAGGTGCACAGCACAGGGCAACAAAGTTGGAGCCAAGACACAAGCCTGATGAAGAGTCTAACACTCAGAAATATGAGAGTTGAGCAAAACCTTTGAACAAATAGACTTAACAGACCCATACAGAATATTCTACCTAACAACAACAGAATACACATACGTTTCAACTGCATGTGTTACTTTCTCCAAAATAAACCACAAATCAGTTAATAAAGCATGCCTATATAAGTGCAAAAGAATCAGAAATGTCCCATGCATATTCACACATCATAGCACAAGGAAACTAGAAATCAATAGCAAAAGAAACCATAAAAACTATGCAAACATGGAAATTAAACAACACACACTCAAATAATCATTGGTGTACAAAGGAAATTAAGGAAGTAAGATAGTTCCTGCTAAAATTAAATTATAATACCAGGACAACATGCCAGAATTTAGGGGACACAATGAAAGCAGTCCTAGAAGGGAAGTTTACAGTGGTCAATGCTTCAGTAGAAAAAAAGAATGAGGGCTGGAGAGATAGCTCAGTGGCCTAAGCACCTACCTAGCAAGTGCAAAGACCTGGGTTCCATCTGATCTCTAGTATCGCATGCTGAGCCAGGCCTGAGAGCCCCACTTAGTTGCCTTGTTCTGTATGTTAAAAGTACTGTATCCAGAGAAGTACTTAACTATATTATGAGACAACTCTGGGAATTTAGGTGTGATTTATTAACAACAGAAGTACTGAAGACTTTCAAAATATCTGGCAGATGCATTTGTTTCACAGCATATGATTTGCTTCTGAAAGAATTCCGTACCAAGTTAGTCTGGAAACTAAAATTCACATAAAGTGTTCCCACATTTCACCTCATAGTTCATGTCTTGGCAGCCAACTTACAGTGTATATTAATACCAGACAATTCCATTTTCAGGAGAGCAGTTGCCTGGGAAAGCACAATGTTTAACTCACTGATAATTAAGAAAATTAACAAAGCATGAGACAAAACAAGGGTCTGGATAAGTAAACCCTTTAAGGCTTCCATAATTTAATTAAACTACCAAGAAACAATTTCAGCAAGGAACCTTGATATGAGTACAGAACATTCCTCATATACTTTCCAAGCCTAGTGTCACCTAACAAAGAGCCTACCACAGACTCACACTCTGGATGGGGGTGGGGTGAGGGGTGGTTTTCCTAATGGTTTTCCTTTACTGGACCATAGATGACCCCCAAGATACCACCTTTAACTGTCTCTGTTTTGTCAGCAGTGCCACTCTGCACTTGTGTGATGTCAATGACTTCCCTCAAAGTATGAGATACAAGGGATCAATTTATGGCCTATACACCACAACACAGCACCCTAAGAACTATTTCAGTCTTTCTGCTCTCATCCCTCTCACCGATTCTCTCCACAGCTGCCATCATCTCTCTCTCTTTTTTGCAGAACCAGGGATTGAACTCAGTCCCTTGTGCTTGCCAGGGAAGTGCTTATTCCACTGAGCCATCTCCCAGCCTCTAAATAATGTTACTTTCTTTTTCTTTCTTTCTTTCTTTCTTTCTTTCTTTCTTTCTTTCTTTCTTTCTTTCTTTCTTTCTTTCTTTCTTTCTTTCTTTCTTTCTTTCTTTCTTTCTTTCTTTCTTAACAGAACCAGGGATTGAACTCAGGCCCTTGTGCTTGCCAGGGAAGCACTTATTCCACTAGCCATCTCTTGGCCCCCATCATCTTTCTAAACACTCACCTGAGCATCAGTCACAGTTTAAATTCTTTGAACAACTTCCCTTTGCCACTAGCATAAAATTAAAACTTCTTAACATGAACTAAGACCTCTCACGATCAACCACGTAAGTTTCTCTGGTTCATCTCCCCTATTCCAGCCCTCAGCAACATGCACTCACTCTAAGTTGCTAATACTGACCTCCACGCTCTGGCAGCACACTACCATCAATGGTTTATGCACTATGCTACTAAAAATTGCCACAGCCAAGCCTGATGGCACATGGCTGAAGCAGGAGGATCATTGCGAGTTCAATGCCATTCTGGGCTACATACGCAAGGTCAATGCCAATCTGGACTATATAGGGAGACCCTGTCTTTAAAATAAATAAATAAATAAATAATAAATAAATAAATAAATAAATAACCAAGACATTTCTGTATCTCCTCCTTGACTTGGGAATATGGCTATTCACTTATCTTTGCTTCTCCAATAACCACTGTGACACCTGGCACAAGATAAAAATATTAGCCAAATACATGTGTAATCAGGGTTAAAAGTGAGGACTGAACTATTTCATTGAGTGATCACACAGGGTTCCAAATTAAATGGTGTTCTAGTCTGGATATGGTATCAGTGTTTCCCTCAGAGGGAGGTTCATGTGCTGGAACTTGGACCCCAGCATAACAGTGTTGCAAGGCAGTGCAATCCTTATTCTTCTACTCCTCAGTGGATACATGCATGGTCTGTATTTTTCCAACTACATGCTATACAACTTTTACTAGTGTCTCAGATTTGTTTAATATGTGAACTGCTGTTTTCAAAAGGGGAAAAGAAAGACATGGAGAATATAAACACACAGTGATAGACCACTGTATTCATTTAATACTCTTCATTTTATGTGAGAATAAAATATTAATTTATACAAACAATAATATACATTTTATTATTTCAAACAATAATATATTTTATAGGGTTATTTATATAATTAATCCCAACTACCAACTTGCTCTCAAGTTTTCATAAGCTCTGCATGGAACAAAAATCCTGTCATACTATGTCTGCTACTTTAAAACAAAATAGGGCCGGGGATGTAGCTCAGTGGGATAAGTGTCAGCCTAGCAAGTACAAGGTCCTGAGTTCAATCTCTGGCACCACCAAAAAACAAAAACAAAAACAAAACCCACCACCAACACCTTTAACAGTGCTACTTCTTTCACCAGAGTGAGGAAAAAATGTGTTGAAATGCTTTGCAAACATAAAAATCAACATGACAATCTTCTACTTTTGTTTTAAGAGGAAGCTAAAGGCACTATTCTATGGCATTCATTCTTTCTGTAGGCAGTGATACCTTGGTTCCCAAATTTAACTCTTCCACTACTCTGGTCAAAAATCAAATTTGGAGAGAACCAAATTGAATTTTCCCATCAGGTCAACACTGAACCTAACCACTGAATGTGAACCAGTTCTAATCCAGTTTAGTTTTTGACCAGAAACAGGGAAAAAATTAAGTCTGCAAACCAAGATGCCACTGTGAATGCACGCAGCCTCTGATGTAACGTTTAGCCATGCTCCCAGGATGTATATACTATGGAGTATGCAACACAGCTGCCTAAACCTTGAGCCTGACAAACAGCTCTCCTCTGCACACGACAGACTATAACTTCCAGGAGGGTACTCTTGAAGCACTCACCTGGGGTGCCATATTAGTTGAACCTTGGACAGAGAGCTCATGGCCAGATCACCATCCTATCCTATATGGCTACCACTTTCATTTGGAAAAGATGACACAAACACTGTCAATTATGGTTCCTTAATATGTCTTTGCAGGGCTGGGGAGATAGCTCAGTAGAATAAGCACTTGCCTGGCAAGCACAAGGGCCTGAGTTTAAACCCCAGTTCCACCAGAGGGGGGGAAACTGTCTTTGCAGTTGCTGATCTGAACTCAGCAACTTTGTCTGTTTAGTGATTCTGGGAATTGAATCTGGGCCCTTCAAGCTAAACTACATCTCCAGCCCTTTAGTTTCATTACATTGCTAAGTTTCCCAGGCTAGGACTGAACTTGTGAATATCTTGCCTCAGGTTCCCACAGTACTGGGATTAAAGTTGTGTGCCACCATACCAAAGTTACGAGACTTTTCTTTTCTTTTGAAGCAGTCTTTGCCCTCACATAACACTTCCCCACCAATTTAGGAAAATAACATGTAACAGTCACAAACCCACACTGATATTCCTTGAAATTTGGTAAGTAAGCAAAATGGCTTTAAACAAATTAAAAAACAAAGAGAAGTCAAGTTAACAAAAATTATAAATGGTTCTAAATCATGTTTTCCAATTATTTTGTTTCTGTAGTGCTTTGGATCAAACCTAGGGCCTCACCACTCAACCACTGAGCTATATCCTGCAGCCTGGTTTCCACATTCTTATTCTTTTTCTCTGCTCTCTTCCCTCAAACTTCAATCCTCACGAACTTAGGCTCAGATTTCTGTTTCGAGTACAGATCTTCCTTTGAGCCTGACTTTTCTTGCAGATCTGAGGGACTTCTCTTTCCTTAAAGGGCTGCTTGCCCGTGGACTTAATGTCCCATTGAGATCTCAAACTTACATTCCTATAGTAGATTCTTGTGAGACTTAATTTACATCATGACACTGGGACTTGATTTAAATTCCTTGTTCATTATTAATTTTAAAGGATAATTTTATCTCCTTGGCTAAATTCTGAGCAACTTGAAAGCAGGGACCCTGTCTCATACATACAGTTCAAGCAATATAGGAAGCTGAGACCTTTGAGCATGTACTTTTCTGATTTTGTTTCTTCCATGGTTTTACTTTTCCTCCATTCCTTTTTTTTTTTTTTTTTTTTTTTTTGAGACAAAGTTTCACTATGCATGCCAGGCTGGCCTCCCTTTCTATACCCCTACCTCAACCTCCCAAGTACTAGGATTATAGGCATCTCCAGCACAAGTATTCAACTCATTTCATTAGTACTGAGAAGTAAATTTCCTTTTGAAGTAGTTGACAATTTAAAAATTGTCATTTTCCTGTAAAAGATATTGCTTGAAGTACAATTAAAATTCTCATCTCCTGAAATTCTAGCCAATGTCAACCCAGAAATATTATTTCCAAATATTTTTGGTAGGTACAATCCTAGACATGAACTAATATCCAGAAACCACAATATTCATGGAAAGTTATATGGCTAACCACTGAATTTCAACTGGCAAAAATTTCAAGGAATTTATAAAAAAAAAAGAGTCCTTTTCAGTACAAAACCAAAAACAACGTATTGAGATTATCTTTTGGCAGCTCTTAATAAAAAAATCAAGGACAAAACACTTTTTTAAAAAAAAGTTTTCAAAAGGACAGATGGGAAATGAGATCAGGGATTTCCAGCCTTTTGTAAATACACCGGCTTGGTTTCCTCTCCAGGTCAGTGGCTTATAGATCATTATCAGTCTCATGTAAGTAGAAGAGGAAAAGAACCAAGGGAAAAATTAAAATCAGGATGTTACTGAAAGAGAAATAGAATAACCACATTTTTCTATACAATGCTGAGAACTCTGTAGGATTCTCCTATACCCAAACATTTCCTAAAAGGAAAATTTCTAGGCTAGTCAATTACTCATAATCTTTTTTCTATATTGTCAACTTTCACTTTAAATTCTCTTGCTAAGACACGAATACTGATAATGAACACGTTTATTATCATGGGAAACATACCTGGTAAATCACTCCTCATCTGACTTTATACACAATTCTAAGGATGACAAGTTTCACACCCATTTATATTGCACAGAAATCCTATAAACACATGCTCCTTTTGTAAAATACACCAAACATTAAGTAGTTAGTGGCATTAAGTATAATGTCATTGTTGTACAACCATCTCCACCATTCAACCACAAAACTAGCTTCCCAAAGTGAATCTCTACATTCAACGAACAACTACTCCTGCTGCCCCTATGAACTAACAATCACCATTCTGTCTTCTGTTTCTACAAATTTAACTGTCCTAAGTACCTCATATAAGTAGAATTATACAGTATTTGCCTGTTTGTAACTGGCTTATTTCACTTAGCAAAATGTCCTCTAAGTTTATCTGTGTCCTAATATAACAAGATTTCCTTTCCTTTTAAGGCTGAATACCATTTTACTACATGTAAATACCACATTTTGTTTATCCATTTCTCCGTGACTAGACTTTTGGGTTGCTCCCATGTTTTGGCTATTGTGCCTAATCTGCCATAAGCACAGTATACACATATGCCTTTGTCCCACTGCTTTCAAGTCTTTCAGATGTATACCCAGAAGCAGAATAAAATTCCTTTTCTGGTTTTGTTTTTTGGTGGTATTGGCATTGAAACCAGGGCTTGGCACAAGCTAGGCAAGTGTTCTACCACTGAACTATATCTGGTGTCTTTTTTGTTTTATTTTGAGACAGGTAAGGATCCTGAGCATTACTTTCAATTATGCAAAGATCTCACTAAGTTGCAGAGACTGTCCTCAAACTTGTAATCTTCCTGCCTCAGCCTCTTGAGCTACAGAGCCTGTGGTAAACAACAACCCCTGGCACAACATATTCTTTTCATCCTTCCATACAAATACCATCTCATTTGCTTATACCACACACCACAGTCTATTTTTTATAAAATATGAATGATATCCATAAACTGCTTCCCAACATCCTTCATTATTTATCATGTTCTCAAAATCTGTAATTTCACCAAACTGCACAAATATTAGCATACTCTAGAACAAATTGGGACCAAGTTAAAAAAGGCAGGTGCAGAGTCAAGCGCTGATTGCAATTGTTAAGAATATCATCATAAACAGCATCATCTGATAAAGGACTTCCAGTTGAGGGAGGACAATGATTGGATATCTGTCTCTGACAGGAAAGGTAAGGATCCTGAGCATTACTTTCAATTATGCAAAGATCTGTCATCTCTTAAATGATAAGTGAACTTGATCCAAAACATAAACTATGTCCTCTAATTGGTTGCTGAAGTTTGCCTATAATTTAATTCATGACAAACTACGGTAAGTTCTTAAACTTTAACACCAAGTAAACTTTGGTAAGACCACAATACTTTGATAAGATCAAAAAAGGTTCAATAATCACCAGGAAACACTCCTTTTTAAGGCTCTACATCAGTGGCATTTTTAAGTTAAAAAATTATCAGTTACTACTAAACAAACCAAATGACTAGTATTTGTACAAATAGAGCCAATAGGACTTCCATATGCTAAACTGCATTCAGGTTACTTCATTAACCCAAAAACTTCTGATATTCATAATAATTTTTCTATTCTTAAATGTAATAACATCTATCCAGCTCTAGTATTCAGTGTGTCAGGGATTATGTCAGGATAAAGCTCCATAAATCTGAAACCTGAACCCTCCTCAGAACCACAGCAAAAGAGGTGACACAAATAGCATAAAGAGGAGCTAATGAAAAGCCAAGACAATGTGCGTAAGCATTTGTTTACACAGTGTGGACAATATATTAGCAGAAGAATTAAGAGAACAGGAGGGTCTGTGAGGTTTTTTTTAACTTAAGACATTTGTTGTTTAATCCACAAGCTTCATAAAGCTTTAGTTTAAAAAAAACAAAAACGAACAACGAAACCAAGACACTATTTTAAAGTCCGGGCCCTTCTTTCAGCTTCCAAATACAACAGTTCTGAGCAACATATATCCTAATTGGAAGAATAAGACAAAAACATGAATGGAGCCATGATCTTTCAGAAAACAACAGTTTCAAATAACTGAAGGATCCATCCATCCTCCCTGGGATGACTTAACTGCCTTGACAAGCAGGGGGAGAAGGAAAAGGTAGGAACTGGTGATTAAGGAGGGAGGAAAAGAAACCCATAACAGAGTAGAATCCAGTTCCAGTGTTCTGAATCATCGTTGTCACACATCCATATAAGCCTAGTGTCCAGGAAAAACAGCTTCCATTTTTCTGTCTCAACCTAGAGCTGGAATCCTGATTCCTTTCAGCAGCAATTCCATGGGCAACAGGGAAGATTGTGGCATTGGAACATCCACTTATGTTTCTGTGGTACTCCAACAGTGGTCTGATTCTGGACTAGCTTGCAAACCATACAAAGTTGGAAGCAAAACTTAAATGCATGTGAAGACTCAAAGTAAGTAAACAAATGAAAAAGGGGAAAGCCTCCCTGGGAATGGCAAAGGGCATTTAAAGAAATAAGAATTCCAATAATACTTAAACCCCCTTTTTTTAAAAAGAGTTTTTTGGCTTTAAATATTTTACTCTAAATGAATTTATGTGAGCTGTCAAAGAAAAAAATGTCACTAATCCACTGTGGATAACTTTGGCAATGTAAATCCATGTCCCCTCTTTTTTATATGGTGAACTTCAACCTAGCAATTATTACAATGAATGTTGTAGTCTATAAAGCTCAAACACATTTTAGCAATTTTGAAATTGAATTGAGTATAAGCCAAATAAAATATACATCCTAACCAACACTCCCCCCTAGGACTGTGGGGACACTTGAGCCTTCTGCATGGATCACAGAGCCTGTTCACACAGGTGCTTCTCTAAGTCACCTGGCCTGTCTGCAGCTTCGCCCTCAGTCTCCTTCTTGGGCTGTGGGGGCTTTCTGTGCTGATGTGGTTGTGGCAGCAGCAACAGCCACAGGGGTAGCAAGAGCCACGGGGGTTGCAGACACAGCCTTTTCCTTCTTGTGTTTTTGGTTCTTGTGTTTATCTTTCTTGTGTTTCTTGTCCTCCTTTTTCTTCCCATCTCCTTCTTGATAGGAAATTCAGGCTGATGATGGGCTTTGCACAGGGCTCTTAGCCTTCCTGGCTGGCACTGCAGGGGACCAGTTTGTGAAGGGCAGTTGAGGCTGGACAGGGGACAGAGGTGCTAGGGACTTCTTAGCTGCTGGCTTGGGAGACCCAGAGACAGACAGAGTGGACGGAGTCCATCTCATGGACTGCAGGCTCAGTGAGGCAGCCTTTTTTGTCTTTTTAAGTCTGGAGTTCTGGAGACTCTTCTGATTCACCTGGTACTCAGAGATGGGGACTGCCTTCTTTGGGGTGAGGCCCAAATTCCTCTTGGAGTAGATGGAGGACCTGAGGTCTGAGGAGCTCAAGACCGTGGTGAAGGAGAAAGCCACTTTTTGGTTGTAGTGACTGCGTCTCCCTGGGAGCATAGCTGGAGAAGAACCTTTCCTAGGCTTTGATGAGACAGAAGGTGAGCGTCCCTTGGCAGCTGGGGAGCTTCTCTGTTTGGGAGGCGAAGAAGGGGAGACCAGGCCCTTTGGTAGTAGGGACGATGATGCCCTTCTCTTGGGAGGGTGTGGGGGGGAACCGGCCTTCTCTTTGGAGGTGGAGAAGGAGAGTATCTGCTCTGTATCGGAGGGGAATATTTCTTCTCAGCGAAGGTGAGCACCACCAATGGGGAGGTGAAGGAGTCCTTCACAGTGGCAGTAGTGTGAGGGATCTGCACTGAGAAGATGGTGAGGGCAAGCAGCATCTCCTGGCAGGTGGAGGCGAGGGACTTCTCCTTCACCTACCATGAAGGTCTCTTTCTGGCACTTTCATGGTGATGGAGACACACTTCGGGAAGGGGAATGTCTATGCCACCTTGGCCCACCTCACCATTTTTCACACAGGATCACTTGGGGCACCCATCTTCAGAGGAAGAGGAAGAGAGTCAGATGAGGATTGCTGGTGCTATCATCTGTACTGGTGTCTCTGCTGCACAGAATTAGCTGCAGTCATTTTGCCACCTTTATCTTCTTCACATTCAGAGAACTCTACTTTTCTAGGCTTTGGTGCTGGTACTGGCAATTTTTTTTTTTTTTTTTTTAATACCTTTATGCTTTGTCACTTTACCTGAAGTTTTTGCCAGAGACACAGAAACACAGCTTTTTCTTGTATGGTTTGACTGCTGGGGTTTGGGGAATGATGTGTTTTTAGTGGTGGAGTAGCTGGTGGGAATGGCTTGTGCCTTTGCTTCAGAGGACTTGCTGAAGGAAATAACCTATGAGTTTTTCAAGGGGGGCTGAATGTCTCCTTGGGAAGTTTCTTTGGTGGTAACCAGGAATGAAATGAGGATGGCGAACTGCTCCCAGACTATGATGCGGATGGCTGCCTCCTTCATCTTACTGGAGATGTACTTCTCCCATGCCTTAGAGGGTGCGTCATTTGTCGTGCTGGGGTTCTTCTTTGAGGAGATGGTCTCCTTCTTGGGCTTGTCCACCTTTTGGGTGAATATGATCTTGATCAGGACCTCTGGCACCTTCTTGGTCAAGCTTGAGAAGAGTAAGAACAGGTCCATGACCCTGATTTGGAATGTGATTGAGATCTTGGCCAGGTCTTTTCTTTTTCTCTTTTGGAATTTTTTTCTGGAGTAGGTTCTTTAGGTTCTGGCATGGGTTCAGGCTTGGGAACTTTCAGGATGTCACAAATAGATGTGGCCTCTTGTACTGAAGGTTCTTTTACTTTTACTGAAGGTTCAGGGAGCTCTGGAGTTTTTTCCTTGTTTTCTGGAGCAGGGGAAGGATTTGGCTCTTGGTTCTGTGTCAAGGAAATGGAGAATGACTGCGCTTTCCCTCTCCTGACAGGGGAAGATCATCTAGGGGAAGGAGCTCTGGATTGGCATCCTCTTGGGCTTCGAGACTGCTTCCTTTTTTTCTCTGCTGCTTTCTTTTTCTTCCTTATCTCTCTTATCTTTGTCTTTATCCTGCTTTTTCATCAATGTCAATTTGTCTTCTTCAATCTGTCTGTTTTATTTCTTCTTTCTTTAGTTCTAGGAAAGCAGAAGGGATTCTAGCAACGTTTTCTTGTGCACTTAACCACAGGGGCCGAAGTTCTCCCATAAATTCTCTAACATTTTTCCCATTCAAAAACCCAGTCAGGTTGATTTGCATTCTTTTGGAATCTGGATTCTCCACTTCCAGCTGGCTGAATATAAAGTCAATCACAACATCATCTTCAAATCCAAGAATTTCTGTTACTCATTTTGTTATCAAAGGCTTTATGACCTCCAAATTTACTTTGCTCATGTCTACCTTTTTTTCCCCATGCATTCTGCAAATTTCAACTGCTTCCAGAGTTTCTTCTGTTTGTTGCTGAACTGAGTATTCTGTTCTGCGGAAGAATCCCACGTCCATGTTGCTTCCTCCTTCGGAGATCACTCCCTCATCACTGAGGACTTAAATAGCTTCAGAACAAATGGGATTTCAAGTGCCATCTAAGATGGAAAACATTGCCAGCAAGGAGAACCATGAACCCAAGGAGGAGTACCAGGGTCTCCTTAGATTCCAGTGCCAGGGTCTAATTCGGAAAAAGATTACCCATGATACTCCCATACCAGACAAATAAAACTTCACAATCATCTGAACCCTTCATAATCAGCTTAGAACCTTTTTTTTTTTTTTTTTTTTTGAGACAGGGTCTCACTATTTAACCCAGGTTGGCCTAGAACTCTCAAGTGCTGAGAATATTTTGATTTTTTCAAAAATCCACATTTACTTTCTATCTCTCATTTTTTAAAACACTTTTCTTCTGTCTTTAAACAAAGATATTTGATCAAAACGATCCTTTTTCCATGAAATTCATTTTCAGAGAACACCTACATGCCAGTGGGATATGACCAACAGGATTAATGTCAACATGCTTACTTGTGAAACGTGCAAAAGAATCATCACAGTCCATACTTGTGGAGGACCACATGGGCAATTCTCCTTGAAAGTAGAGCAAGTGTCTGCACTTTGGCTGAGCCTCATCCTATTTCCATGTACACAGCTGACTAGGACTTTTCAAATGGCTTTAAGCAATGCATAGCAGTCTAGCTGAAGTACTGGTGGTAGTCTCTGAAGATGCCATGCATATTTCCCCAGAACCCCCACTTGTTGCTCCCTAGTGTGAGCCAGGCTGAGATAGGATGGAAAGCCAATGCTCTACACTGTCAGCTGGGAGGGATCAAGACTCGAGATAGAGGCAATGACTTCCAGGAGCTTGAAAAGATTACACATCAGAGCTGAAGCACCAACCCCAAAACATTTGATACTTTCAGTTGTGTAATACAGATTATCTACATATCCTTCTCTCTGCATATTACAGAGGTAAATGCAGGCCTGACTTAGCCAACCTTAAGGCACTCACCTATTTCCTGACACTCTCACAGTCACTTATCTTCAAGCCACTCCTTTGCTTATCAATGAATAAAACCTCAGTTCTGCCTTGGGTCAAGGCCTTTGTTCTGAATAGCAATCATCATAGCTGCATGTAGGACCCCCTGGCTCCCCATAACTACAAATATGCCTTAGAGTTTTTATTTTTGCCATGAGTTATACTAGGTTTGGCAGATTGTATTCCAATATAAATAAACTTCCTGGGTTGAGATGAGGACCAGAAAGGGCTCTCTATACACAATCATATTTTAACAATCATTTTGAATATATTTAGCAGAAATTTGCACAAAGTTCTACTATTTTGTTAGCTGTTCAAAGGTATTTTTGCTAATCACTTCTCAGCATGCATTTTAGCCTATTTCCTAACTTATGTGCCATCCTTTCTCCGTGTGAAATAAAATACTTTGCCTGGATCGTATTTGTACACTCTGCCTCTAGTATAATAGACTGATAATGCTGCTTCTATTCTCTCTTAGAAAAGACAGGTAAGGAATGGGTAACATTGCTAACACTAGTCATCTAGCTAATTAGACATTCAACATCACCAAGACAAAACAGCAAGGAAGCACAGCGTAAATATCCTTACCTGATAGCAAAGTGGAGAAAAAAAAAATTTAACTGGGACCCATCACAATGGGAAAAACTGAAATTCAAACTTCTTAATTTTTGGAAAAATTTCTTCTGAACAGGAAAAAAAAAAAAACAACCCACTTATTCTTTCATCTTTGTCTAGCAAAACATCTATGAGTTCTTTGCCTTTCATACAATATCCTGCATCACAGAAATAGTTATGGGCAGGAAGAACATAAAACAATTTCTCAAAATTTGTGTTGTCTGATTCTATATCTAATCAAATATCCAAGTTCATTAATTCTGAAGAGAAAAGGTACTATTAAACTAACCATTTTGTTTTTTATTTTCTTAAGTGATTTTATTTCAGGCCTACAAATACAATTTTGAATTCTTGGTTGCAAAACTCAGAAAAACTTTTCGTACTCAATACCAAGAAGAACACATGCTTCATTCTCAAAGAAACCTGAGATAACATTTAGCCGCCTCAGAATACTAAAGATTGTCAATGTGAAGTATAATTTGTAGTCATCTAATTTTGCTTTTTATTTGTTGCCAAATGACATGCAAACTGCATCATTCTGGAGTACCCTTTTATTTGCCTTTTAACTGTGTAAGTTTTTTGAGCATGGCATTTTTTTTGGCATTATCTGAACCTATTTATTAGTGCAACACACTTTGGCAGTAAGATGGAATAAACAGTCAATTTCATTACCATGGTATTTCTTTTTTTTCAGTAAGTAACTAACAAATAATTACTTTTCAGGACTTGTAGCAAATTAGAAAAAAAAAAGTGTCAAAACTCTCACTTCTTTTATAAACTACAATTTCTCACATTTAGAAGGGGCATTTTAAAGATTGAAGTATAACAACTGTCATTAAAATAGCCATTCACAACACTGTAGATTATGTTTTAGAAAGTGGGATTAGAAAGTTAATATCAATCTAGAAAGTCAGTTACTTCAATAGCTTCCTGATAAGAGCATGGAAATAGAGAAAAATGAAGTGCCAGGGTAAGGTCCCATGAGAGAGAGGGCAGAAACCAGAATCTCAAATAGACCAAAGAACCCCTAGGTTGCCAGGCCCCTAATACCACTGAGGAAAGTGTTATCTTTGTTTCTCAATAGACTCATCTGCATGTGAGTCATTCAGCCACAGAATAAAAGAGTTCAAAACACCAACCCAGAGAACAGCTTACAGCAAGAGTGGCCTGAGACCTCCAAGAAGAGCACCTCTTCCTGGTAATCCCTGACCCCTTCTATGGGAGCCCACACAAAGTTTAGAGCTTCTCATGGCAAGTTTCCAAAGTGTCAAACTTAAAGTATGGATGAAAGAATTCCCACTGTTCCCTAGCAAAGTCCATTTGTCAGACTCTAATACACTTGCTTAAAAACTCTGTTTCCAAAGCAGTCTCATAAGTCGTAAGAGGTACTTGTGCACACTACATCAATGGCGAACACAGCACTCTTATTCAAGAAAAAACAAATACACATTACATACACACATGTACACTAAATATGCAAACATAATATCCCTAAAATGAGTTCTTAAAAGGTTTTTCTTTTTTTTCTCAAAACTGAGGACTGAACTCAGGCCCTTGTACTTGCCAGGGAAGCGCTTATTCTACCAAGCCATCTCCCTAAAAGAAATATTCAATGATACCACTCTTATTTCTTAAATGAAATCTTCCATTTTTTAAAAATTTCAAATGAATCAAACAGTATATCAAGATAGAAGGGTGTGCAAAGATAAAACTGACAGTCTATGGATAGAAATACACTTGCTTACTTGAAAGTCATCATAGGGGAAGAGCAGCATCTCCCTCAAACAATCATTTAGGATCTGAGTTTTCTTCTGAACAATGACGTTTTCATAGTCAAGTGGTTCAATAAGCTTTGGCTTTGCCTACAAAACAAAAAGACAAGACATTCAAACATTTTAATAGATAAATCCACTTTCTCAAAGGGAAAGAACTTTGTTATTCTATGGCACTCCAACAGAGAGAAAATACATTTTCAAGGAAAAAAAGATCCTCCCCACAATACTCTGTCTATGGAAAGCTTATTCCCTTAGTTAAGCATAGAGAAGGTTTGCACTTTGGTAGGACTTCCAGTTAGTTCTTGGGTCACTCCTTGACAGATTAGTCCCCCTCCAAGGTTTCAAGCCTGCCAAAGCTGCTCTGCCCATGGCCTTAGATGAAGGCTTACTTGTCTGTCCTGGCTAAGGATCTAAATGCACCCACACAATGATTGCACACAAGCCTCCAGAATTCATTCTCCGAGTCTCAAAATAGCCCTACATACTTACCTATTTAATGCCTAAACATAGAGCTGGACTAAACTAGGCAAGCAAAATAAACTACTTAACCAGTTGTGGGTGAACCATAAGGGATGTGGATATTCACCCCTGTCATATCTTGAGAAGAGAACAAGTAGGGAAAGAAGGAAGATGACATACCTTTTCTAGCTATTTCCAACTCTTTTTATCTACTGTCATCAAAGCCACTGTATTTATGGATCTTGTCCCACATATTTAGTGGGCTAAGGGACTAAGATGCATACTGGGACAGAAATACATATTTAACTATACTATACTATGTCAAGCCCTAAAATAAGGATATTTATTTATATGTTTATTGGGAGTAACCAAATCTATTGTATCAACAGGTACTACAATATACTTTTTTGAAATAAAAAGTCTGACATACAAAAATCTCAACAAATACTGTCTATATTAAAGCCACTATATATAGGAAATATATTAAACACATCAGGTATGAAGCATCTAAATTGAGAATTGTGAGTGAGCCTGCTGTGTTCCCCAAACTGTCTTTTCTTTTCCATATAGCTAGACTATTCCTCAGGCTCCCTGTGGTTAGATGTGGCCACATGATTGCCTCCTGGTCAAGGACACCCACACAGAAGGAATATTGCCAGTCACCTTGGCTTCTATGTGTCTCTCTCCCATCCCCGTTTCCTCCTGCCAGCCACAGGTCCAGGCCTAGCAGGAACTTAGGTCTGAAGGAAAGGTTGTACTGTATAATGAAAAGCATCTGGATCATGGGCTATCACGCAGAAGTTGGACTGCTTAACAGTGGCCTGAAATACCCCATGTGCAACAACTGAATGGTCTGTTATTTCAGCCCCTGAGAGACTGGAGTTGTCTGAGGAAGCAATCAGCTTGCTCTGCCTAAGACACAGGTAAATGCTCACATTGAATTTCAATACTGGACTTACACAGACTCAACAAGCATGTTTTAACATTCTAAGCAAAAATATAATGACCTAATTATGACAAAATACATTGTACACTGAAAAATACATAAAATCAAAATTATTAAAGTAGCATAGTAAAAGTCTAGGGAGTTTATAATTTGTAATAGTGAATGTAAATGCAGTGCCACAATAACACTCCCTCCAACTGAATCTCAGCCTTGGGCCCAGTAGAGTATCTTCCCAGTTTGTTCTTTCACAATTAGTAAACTGCCATTGTAGACATAAGTAGCCAGGGGCTACTTATAAGTAAAATAATAAGTAAATAAGTGGACATAGAAGTGTTACAATAAAACTTTCATACACACACACACACACACACACACACACACACACCCGGGCAACAGACATTGGGGACCATGGCATAGTTTTATGATTCATACTTTAGAGTAGTTTTATTTCCCTTTCACCAACTTAATTCATTTTCCACGCCCATCCACAGAAGTGCTTCCTGTTTGTGGGCCAATATAGAAAATACATTTACAACTTTAAAGGAATTTAATTACTTCTCACCTATGTAACTAAATTTTGGCTGCTTAGAAAGTTTCATGATTAAAAAAATATATATATTCAAAGGTCAGTTTTGTCTTCTTAGGACACCAAATAATGTTTTTGCTCATTAGGTGAACTACTGTTTTCCTCTTAAGTTATTTTGGAGGTACTTAATGACAGGATATGATGTTGAAGATATCAATTTTACCTTGTTTTAGGTGTTAACATTTAACTTTCAAAGTGATAACATGATTATCATGTTATCCCTCACATGATAATGCTTAATCCATCCAACAAGTGAAGCCAATCACAAATAGAGCTAACTGCCAGCTTTCTAAAAGCGCTAGATCAGGACACAGTCTTCCACCAAACATAACTGTCTCTCCCACTGAGCTGTCCTTTTAATAGTTTGTACTCACCAGTGTTCAATAACAAACAGTATACACAGGAAAAAGAGTTCAACAGCATTTCTGTGAATGCTGGATGATACATGTTAACCAGGAACGCCTGTGATATGGGAAATCTCGGGGAGGATTAACTGTAGCAAGGACTGTGAAAGCTTCAAACATGCACAAACCCTAAGGTTGCATGATGAAGTAACTCCTTGTTACCTGACAGAACAGTTGTCCTCAGCAGCTGCAGGAAGCATTATCTAGAACAGAATGACCAAATCAAGGATCCACTGTCACCTCAGTTAGAAACAAAGCAAAAACTCTAGCTTCGAATGCAAAACTGGTGCAGTCTCTCACCCACCTACCTCCTATTGAAGGCCTTAGGTATGGAATTATTAGAGAAAGAATGGACAGGTAGAAGTTGGTGATGGGGTAGGGGGACTAGAAGGAGTCACTGGGGAGAAGACAGAAGAGAAAGGCCCTAGAGGTAGGAGAGGCAGAGATGAGAAAAGAGAATGAGGAAGAGTGAGGGGACTTTGGAGATGGATCTGTGGGAAGTCACACCACTGTATTTACTCAATTGTGGGGTAAGAACACAAATGTCCTAGTCATCTTTATGTATGATTCATTGTTACGGCTGGTCACTGTTCTTCATGCCACTTGGCTTTTGCAGGTGCTCACAGGTGAGGGAGAGAACAGCTATGAGAAAAAGGAAATTAATGGCTAAGACAAGACTGACAACACGAACTTTACACTGACAACAAAATAACAAAAGAAAAAGCAAAAAAATATCACACACTATAACAGATAACACTGAAAATCAAGGGCTGAACTCAAAGCAAACACAAATGCTTACATTAGAAGCTAAACTGAGTATAAATGTAGTTTATATCAAGAAAGACTGAGAATAGTAACTGAGGGATGGGGTCAAGGTATAGAGAAACACTTTAGCCAACTTCATTTAGGGCAGCTCTCCAAAAAAGCAGCAGAGCTTAAGATTTGATTCCAAAAGGAGAAAAACAGGGAATCCCTTAGGAACTGCTTAGGAGAGTTATATGATATATATCCAGGGGAAAGATGGAAAGTTCTGCTCTACACTATGTGAGGCGCTGAGTCCACAGACAGTTTCCTAACTATCAGAATCTTGGTTTTCAAAAATGAAATTGCAGAAATAGCCTGAAGTACATGCCTGTGATCAGAACAGCCTGTGAGAAAAAGTTCCATATCTCAAAGGATAAGGGCACAGGTGAGGCATAGACATAGAAGCCATACTGTCCCCATTACTGAGCAGGAGCCTCCAATCATCTTCATACTCATGGTGTTATGACGCCTTGCCCTGACCACTCTTTCAGGCCTTCTGAACTCACTACACCCACAGCCTGTGCTGCCTTGGAACAGCCACATTCATGCAAATTGAAACTCCAGATCCAAAAGCAATCAGAAGTAGGCGATCTTCTCAGAGCCAGGAAAATGAGATTCCTCTGGAATTAAGCAGCCCTGGAGTGTTCATCCACGAAATTAGTTCAACTTCAGCCAAACATGTACAAAGCTTTGAAATCCTGACAAGAGCTAAGCTCAAATGCACAGAAATTCATTCCATTGGTCTTCCCTCAGGCACAAGAGCTTCCTTCTAGTTATTTCTTGCCTTTGTGTCTTGGTTATTGGATGTTAACACAAACTAAAATCCTAAATGCCACTTCTTAAAATAGCAAACTAAGAAAATGGCAACTGGTGAAGCATTCTGTCTTAAGAAGTAAGAAATTCATATTTCTTGCTTATAAATAATCTGAAAGTTTCTTGATTTCTCTGTAGTTCAATAAAAGCTACTTGATGGCTAATACCAAAGTTTCCATGCAACTTAGTCCATTTTAAGTATTCTCAATGTTGCACTGTTCCTGGGGATGCAGACAAGGCAGGTTACCATGGAAGGAGAGACCTTCTGAAGCCAAGAGATAACTAAGTGTGGCCACACTAGCCATCCTCCTGCACTAGCCTCTTACATGAGACTTATACTATAAAATCCTATCAAAAGCTTCTTAAAATCGTCAGATCTGAAGAAAGAATCTTCATTGTTCTACAGTTAGAGTGGGCACAGGAAATGAATGGCTGTGCCTCTTCTTCATGCATAAATGTTATTACAGTTATGTGTTCCCTCTCTCCAGAGATTTCCTGAGACTGTCCATGTGTACTGCACCAATTCTTTGGGACATGGATACTTAAATCAGAAAATTTTAAAAAGATAGAAATGGATACAGTACCCATCTTAGAGTACATACAATCAGAAAGAGGGCATGAATGTGAACAAGTACTACTGTACTTGTGTGACAAGTATGAATGAGTGACAGCAATGGGGACCCAAGAATGGTGTTGTTGTCAAGGTTTGTAAGGGAATAGTTAATACAGAATTGATTTATAGCATTATCCTATAATATTTACCCAGTAAGTCAAATGCATAAGAGTACAAGAGATCTACCCATGTGCTAGAGACCCAAAGAATACAGCCAATGGGTTGGATCCCATGACAATATCTCATATAACTCCACATCAAGGATCTACACCAGAAAGACTCAAGGATAAGTGGTGGAAGCTAGGAAGTCTGTGCCAGCAAGGTGGGGTATCTGCACTGGAGCTGGGAAGCCACACTGAAGACAAAGAAAAAGACTAGAGCTCCCAGAGCTCTCTGAACAAGAGGAGCAGTCATCCTGGAGACGAGGATCTGAGTTCCTCTTCCAATGGAAACAGCCAAGTTCCAGTTTGTATGTATAGTACAAGTAAAGAAAACAATGTGAGGTGCTTCCTAAGGGACAATGCAGGAGCTGAACAAGTCAACCAGAATAAGGGTGAGCTAAGGATTCCCTGTAGACAAAGAGGAGAACTCTAGGGAGCATGTTCATGGATGCAACCAGATTTTATGGGGCCTGAAAGAATGAGAGTTGGGGAGGGGCTAAGCACAAAATAGTAGAAATAAAATGACTAGAGTCCTCCAACACCCTGAAAAGATCTTAAAATCAGCATCATCCAAATCATGAGTCTTTCTTGAACTTGGTAAGTTCAAGAAGCAGCAAGTCATTTAGAACAACTTGACCAGATCCTGTATGAAGCAGGCCAGGTTCTGGTATACGACTCTCTAGAGTGCTTCAGGATACTTGGAAATCCAACCTGATGGAGAAAACTTACTTAATGAATATGCCTTCCTTTAATCTACATGGCTGATGCCTGAGATAAGCAGTAAGATTCAGAATGGATGTGTTTGAAGAACAACACTTGTTTACATGGGGCCTTGGTTCCTGTGAATTGATAGATAACAATGGAGTCCCAGAAGAACAACTTTGTCTCTGAAACCCTCAGTCTCTCCTCTACAATGTAAGCAAATATTTGAAGAGTATTCATGAAAGGGGATGCCAATGATTAGCTCACCTGGAATAATCACCTGTGGACTACAACTACAGTCTACTGTGAAAGATGAGACCAGAGTGGCAGGTGGGCCAAGATAAAAAAAAAAAAAAAAAACTCTGAGGAAGCCAGCAAACAGACCATGGGAAGTAAGGGCCATACAACTAGGTCCCACACCATTGTCCACCAGAGGAAGATGAGCTCCTACTACCTCATAATAGACATTACCTCTACCCTTAACCCAGGAAACTGCAATAATGAAGGTACAAAGCCCATTCTCATTTGCTAATACAGGCTTTTTTCCACACTCCTTGTTAAGTTTATGTAGGGATAATGATCTACAACCGGTCTGAATACCTGCTATTTTAAAAAATAAAGGATGTTCAAACATATTAACACTATAAGTTTGTGCAAACATTTGAACTTGAGATTATCTAACATAGCCCTTTTGTTTTACAGATACAGAAACTCAGTAGCAAGAGAGAGAAAAACGGCCTGGGCTCCAGGAGCCTCCTGATCCCTTGTCCAGGCTATCTCTTCAGGCCCTATCAAAATAATGCCAATATTTTAGTTTCTGCACTTTCATTTGACAACGTACAATAGGCATATAATGGAAATGCAGGAAGAAAAAAAAAACACCCTTAACCAAGTGTCTTAGTTACTTTTTTACTCCTGGGAAGCAAAACCAGACACAGCTCAAAGGAGTTTATTTTGGCCCAGTTTTTAGAAGTTTCATTCCTAGTTGGTTGGCTCCAAGGCAGAGGGTAGCAAGGCAGAGGGTCCTGGCAGAGGAGCCTTGCTTATCACACAAGCAGCAAACTGCTTATCATACATAAAGATCTAGGGAGTAGGAAGAATATATATTTCCAGGCCATGTCCACAGTGACCCACCTTTTCCCATTAGGCTTCATCTCTCAACATCACACCCAACTGTAAATCTATCAATGGACTAATCCAGTGATGAATATCACAAACCCACCCATGATACAATAACCTCCCAAAAGCCTCTCAAGAGCTCATGGTGGGAGAAGGTGTCTTGAACAAATCATAACACCAAACTTAGTTTTAGGAATAAACTCAAGGCTAAGTATTAAACACAAGAGTTAATGATATGGAGACTATTTAGAGGAATGCATAAGAAACATCAAACCCTCAGACATCTAAATATATTTCTTATGCTGCAGTGTGCTGCTATCCTCAGAACACCAACAATGACATACTTGTGAATTCAGTTTTTTTATATCAAAAGCACTAATAAAATGTTTAATTCCTCCCCTTTTTTGCAGCACTTTAAAAAGCACTCAAATTAGAGAATTTGTCACTGAATGAAGATTTTACTCAATAATGCATGTCAGGTTTTAGTAAAACCTGGACACTGAAAATCAACCAACTTGATAGCAGGACAAAAGTGTGGGGTTTGTATCTTATTTTTTTATAAGCAACCATGGCTTTCCAAAACTATCCTATTTCTAAAATGAACAAATCTAGAAACTGTTAACAGCATCTGGAAAATATGTAAGAAAATTGAGGTAATAATAAAGATAGTATTAACATTAATACCAATTAACTAAAACCCACATAACTGTTCCTATTTATCAGCTGAGCTCAACAGGGATGCTGCTGAGAATGTTAATGAAAACAGGAAGACAATACAGGAATTTAGGGGACTTGCTGTTCTTAAGAGTCACACAAGGGGAGAGCTGAGAGAAATGGGAACAGCTGTCTTTCGGATACAGTTCTTAAAGTGTCTTCTATTTCTTCCAACACAAGGCACATGCCAAAGGATGGTAAAGAAGCTTAAGAGGAGAACAAAGAGTGCTAGCATGAGGGAGTGACTGAGGTAGTCCTAGTATGCGTCTCACACACGTCTCCTGCTTGCCATTTTTGATATGTAAGAAGGGGTAAGGAAAGCAAAAAAGAAAAAGAAGCACTATGATGGCTGTATAATTAGTCCTATCTTAAAATCTATACTACAGACCCTTATCTATCGTATTTTTTTCCTTTTTTAGTATTATAGCCTAAAATTATTAATTCATCCTAGGTCAATGAAAGCTATTTCTGAAATTCTGAAATGAAGAGGTCTAGTAATTAAACCAAAAGGCTTTACAACCCAAGTCAATCTGGTTTAATTCAACTCATTTTAAGCTACCTATATTAAGGTGTTGGGAATGAGGAATACAATATTCACAAATGGCTCAAAAAAAGAGATCCTGTACACTTTGACAGAAACACAGTCCAAGAAGTGTTAGGAGTTAGAGTTTAAATTCTGGTCCCAAAAATGTTTACTGTGTTGGAGATGGCACACAGAGATTCATTCTGCCAACCCAATGGGCCTCAACACTTGCTCCCAGACCAGCAACATCAGCAAGCAGCATTTGGAACCAGACAGAAATGCAAACTCACCTCAGGCCCCTGAATCAGCAGCTCTAGGCTGGGGCGCCCAACAGTGTTTCAACAAACTCCCCGTGAAACTGTGATGACCATGAAACTGTGATGACCACTCAATTTGACAGCCACTCTTGTAGCTCACCTATTTTTATGTAATGTTTGAGTTTCACATTTTAAAGAAATCCTGGCTCTATTACTTACTGGCTTTGGGGCCTTGGAACAAGGCTTATTTAACTCCTTACATGTCCATATTCTTCATCTAAAAACAAGAAAAATAGAGCTTTCTGTTCCCCTAATCAAGGGGTTTCCATATATGTTGCTTAGTAGAGATTAGAAGCCACCAACTGGTGTGTGTGTGTGGGGGGGGGGGTCATGTATCTTTACACACAGTTCAAATTCAGTTGAATTTTAGTCCCTATGACACACATACCTTTGTCACATTGCATAAGTTTTTAATCTCATTAAACTCTCCCCGCCCTCAAAAAAAAAAAAAAAAAATTCTGCATCGTGGCAGAATTTTTCCTTATTTCACAGATGAGGAAACTGATAAAGGACTTAGATGATTTAATGAAGGTCACACAGATGGTGACCCAAGTCTCCTGACCTAAATTCAAGACCTTTCCCATCACACATAAGCCATAGATGTGGTGGAATTTCAGATTGCTACCACCAGAAGCACCTGCCTGATGCCTTAGTTCCTTCCCTAGGATGCTTCCATCTCTGCACCACCAGAGATTACAGAAGAGTAAGGCTTTCTGCCCAGCTCTGAGTTCTGCCAGGCTCTGAATGGCCAGACGTCAACTATCATGATAGGAGAGATAAAAGGGAAATTCCCCGCCTGATAACACTCATTCTGCATCTATAGAATATTAAGAACCTTATTCCAAAATACTGTATCTTCACAAAGAATTAGGTTCGAATGCTTAGACATACATTAATGCTTTGAGAAGTTATATAATTTATATTATAATCAAGTATTTGGGAGCATGATCTTGGCAAGGAAAATCTAACTTTCCACTTAAATTATGCATTAACAGATTCACAAATATGTTACCTTATTCAGTGACTCGCCCCTAAAATGACAACTTCCTATTTTTAGGCATTTAAGCCATAAAACGTGTTAAATGACCGACTGCCGGCAATTCCATCATTGGATGGCTACTAGTCCTGTGTTATTTACTGAGCACTTAACATTGTGGCTATTCCATATTCAGATGTGCTTTAGGTACAATGTAGACACTAAATATCAAAAACATATGTGATCAGAGCCGGGCGTCGCGGCGCAAGCCTGTAATCCCAGCACTAGGGAGGCTGAGGCAGGAGGATTGTTGTGAGTTCGAGACCAGCCTGAGCTACAAAGTGAGCTTAAGGCCAGCTTGAACTGCACAGTGAGACCCTGTCTCAAAAAGACAAAAAAAAAACAAAACAAAACAAAAAAAAAACATATGTGATCAAAAGAATAAAAAGCACTTTGATGTTTTTATAAGGATTAATGCTGAAAAGATATTTTGGAAATGCTGGATTAAAACTGTATCTCCAAAACAAACTGTACCTGTTTTCTTTTGACTTTAACTTGGTTACTAGAAAAGTTTAAATTATATAGATAGCACAGGTCATATTGTAACCTATTTAGTAGTACTAGAGATTTACAAAAGTTTAAATATACACAGTGTTTTATGGAGAGGCCATTTTTGTTTTATTTTGTTTTGAGGTGGGGGTTTCCAGAGTCCTGAAGCTTGAACCCAGACCTCCACATTGACCATCATCCCCAGCTCTGTTAAGACAAATTCTTGCCAAGTCACTTAGTTATCTAGGCTGGGCTAGAACTTGTGTTGTGATCCTCCTGCTTCAGCCTCCCAAACTGATGGGATAACAGGCATGCACCACCACATGTAGCCACTCTCTATATAATTTTAAAAATTTTACTGTAAAATAAAGGACAGTTTGTATCCAAAAATTTTTACTTGGGGTGAAAAGGTTTTAGGTAAAATTACCACAATAGAGATAAAACAATCAGGCCCAACCTTTCCAAACTTTCTTAAGAGGGCTGTTCTGAGGGCTGGCCAAATAGCTTAACAGATTAAAGCATCTGCAAGTAAGCACAGGAGCAAGGGGTTCAATCCCCAGGCCTGCCATGCCGCCCCCACCCCCAAGGCATGCTGAACTGGCAAGTGAGACTGGACGTGGTGGGGTGCCTGCCTTGGAAGGCGTAAACAGGCGGATCACTACAAGTTCAATCTAGTAGTGAGACCCTGAATATCCTGAATACCCCTTCCCTAAAATACACACACACAAAAAAAAGCCTGTTCTGTTTGTTCTATATATCTTGTGGATCTCCACAAGCTACTCCAGACATGAACAGTTTTTACCAGGAAGCTATTGGGATAAGGTCCCACAATGGGCACTCCAAGGTTATCCTGACCACCAAAGATGGCACTCAAGGATGACTAGCAGGAAAAAGTGGTACTGACAATAGAAAAAGATGCTCCCTCTTAGAGGATTTCTAAGGGCAATGTGCTTTAATGTGTTTGTTTTAAAACAGGTTTTTGCTACATAGTCTGGACTCACCTTGAACTTGCTATGTATGTAGCTTAGCCTGGGTATAACTCTCCATTCTCCTGCCTCAGCTTCCTAAGTACTAGGATTACAGACATGTACTACCACACCAAGACTGTTTTTATAACCTTTCTTGAACAAAGGATTACTGTCTATATTCCCCGTAATCTATATTCACAAAGTCAAGTGCAAGTAAGTATGTACATTTTTGCTCATAAACAATGCATGTGTATAGGCATGGAGCTTAGATAACCTGACCAGAAGTCTACAATCTTGGATGTGCCAATTAGTAAGGCTTAACTTTGAACAAGTTACCTAACCTCTCTGCTCTCATCTGTAAAAAGAGGAATAATAATAGCTATTATTATTCCCACGGTTGTGAAGGTTAATTGAAAGGATGTATTTAAGAAGTGTAAAACACTGCTTGGCATCACAAAACATCATATTTTTATTACATTAAAATAAAAGGCAACTGGTATTTTATTTTTACTACAAAAAAGTGACCAACAATTCCACCTCCATAATGACAAAATATAAGGGCATAGAAGAAACAAGCCACAGTGGGGTAAATTTCAGTCTTCTACACAAGCAGGAAGAGTGGCTTGGCATAATAATGAGGTAGCGATACAAGTTGTGGAAGCTCCTACTCTGAGACAGTTTTGCAGTCTGGGCACAGTTATTAAATTTATTCGCACTACATCTAAGCTTGCATCTCCCCCATTCAAAAAAATTCTTCTACTGACCACAAAAATAGGTTTGCATCAGTAGGAGACATTCACGTAACTATTGCTAGTGATAGAGGAGAAACATAACTCCCAACCTGCTTGATATCATATACACTGAATTCATGTCCACCAAAATCAATGAATGAATTCAAGGAACACTGCAGGTTAAGAATAGAGAAAAATTATTGAGAGATACCTTCTGAGAGCTAGAAGCAGTCCCAAAAGTAGATTGCCAAAGAGGTCATTTCTCCAATAATGTTTTATACAGGGAAAATATTCGGTGACTACAACATGGGTCAGACAACAATTAACTAGTAAAATTCAAATATAGCTGCTTAGCTAATTTTGATCCAACAGGACATAGAATCATGTAGCATGGGAAAAGAACAAAGGCATTCTGGGGAAGGGGTGGGTCTGGATGTTGTGGTCACCCATGTGAGTGACTGATAGCTATCTGAACTTTAGGGATCAGATTATACCAATCATAGCATAATCTCAAATTATTTATCCCTAAGGGAAGCAAGTAGACCCAGTCCTTGCCTCTTTATCTTCAGGCCTGGCCTTCAACGATGTGCCACAGTTTGGTGTATTCTTGTCTTTTACATTGATTCTCTCAAGGGTCCATTCCTCTTTGATTGCCTACATATTCATTAGCTGCCCATAATACTAGGAACAGCCTCAAAGTCTATGGCTGAAGTCAGTGGCGTCTGCTTACTTCGCTAAAAGCCTAACAGCAGGAAAGTTACTTTCTGAAGAGATGATGATTTCAGTGTTGTCTACCTAAGTGTTTGGAAAGGACAGGTGAGATTAACACCCACTGTATGTGTGTGTGTGGGGGGGGGGGGGGGGGAAGACACTCCAGAGGCTAAAGCAAGAGAGCCAGTAATTAAAATTCTAGCTAGGCAACTTAGAAAGATCCTATCTCAAAATAAAAAGTAAAAAGGAACCCCTTTGTTCTACTTGGGGAGAGGGCCTCTACATCTTGAATGCACTATCCAATAAGTCTGGCAAATCTCAAGACTCATAAATGGGAGTTAAGTGAACTAACAAATGGACAAATGAAGGGGAAACAGAAAGAGCATAACAGTGAAGACCTGCAGCTAAAATTTCATTAAAATTTCCTGATTATGTCATCTGGTTCTGTTGCTACATGAAGCTGGTAGAAAGTTCTTTTTTAAATTTCTTAATACTTTAAAACCTAAAAATAAACTCATTAAATATAATCAACTTAATATCATTAATTTTTCCTATAGAAATTTATATGGATTTAGGAAAACTCATAGGGTAGAAAAGCTTCCAAGTGTAATTTAACCCAATCTAAAGTTGTAGACAATATTGAAAACAAGATCATTACTCATAAGCTTAAACTTTATAGACTTTGTTGCTTATTTCACTTAGTGAAATACCTCTAGAACAAACTGACTTCAGAGAGAGAAAACGTGTGCCAGTCTCACTCTTGTCTCTTGGGACACACCACCAGAAGCCAAGTCCTTTTTGTACTGGGCACATAAGCTATCTCACATGGTTATTTCACTAGAATGATCAACTGTTCATCCAATATTCAAGTAAGAATTCAGTTTTCTGTAAAACTTAAAGATCCCAGAAAAACTATGAATAATCCAAATGACATCTCTGAAAAATTATTTTCTTTTATTCACATTGACATTTTATTTTCTGATTTATCGTTTTTACAAAACAACACAAAAAGCAGGTATCAAAAACAGCAAAAAGTTTATAGAATTTCTGCACCACTTTTCATGTAAGTCAGTAATTATGAAACTGGTATCAAATGTAAGTAAATACTAGACAAAAGAATAATTTTCTTAAAATAACTAAGGAGTATGCCCTACATATGTTCAGCTCTTCTTCCTTGTCTTTCAAACTTCAAGATCTCATGAGGACTATTTATGCTGTAGTCCTTATTTGTCTCATAAATCCAAAGGGCCTTATAAAATGACCTAGAGCCCAGTCTGTGTGCGTGTGTGTGTGTGTGTGTTTGGGGGGGGGGCAGAATGTGACTGAACGCAGTGCATTTACAATGAACTACATCCCCACCACTACTACCACCCTTTTAAATGTACGTATTCATTTTATTTCATTTTGAGACAGGGTCTCATTAGGTCACCAAGTTTTCCAGGCTGGGCTTCAACTTGTGATGCTCTAGTCTCAGCCTCCCAGACTGTGCATGTGCCATAGACTCCAGGCACTGACCCTCTGAGACCACACCCTTTCTCTAAATGGCTGGGTAATAACAATTACAATAAATTACTTCCAAAAACTATTCTGGAGAGTGAGGGACAAAAATAGATACTCAAGTTAAGACAAGGTAACTAACATACTAGCACCAAGAATGTACTGATTGTTCCCTGGCTAGACATCCACAGCCTGCAGTCACTTTTCAATGGGTTTGGCAGGAAGCCTGGACAAGAATGGGGAAGTTGCAGCATGCACTTCCTCTGCCATTTACTGTCACAATGCAGGGACAAGAGCCACCTACACAGGTGCCTATGCGTTAAACCTTGTCACCACTGAAACTTCATAATATTTGATTCATACTTTTCTTCAAAACACTAACTTTACCTCCCCTGAACAAACAGCCATTTCTGAAGGGAAACCTTAAACGCTCTAGCAGAAAAGAAAGAAAGAATACTGCTAAGTATATTACAAAAGAAAGTCTACAGAACAAGTACTGCTTTTGTTTTACATAAGTACACTAAAGTGTATTTGCTAGTACATTTACTATGCCATTGTTACTAATTTCAAAGAATCAGTAACAAATGGAATAACCAGCAAATTACAGTAGAAACATAAAATGGAATGCAATACAGCCACTGGAAAATGATCTGAGAAAATGTAGCAACTTCCTGCCCCTCATGTTTATTTTAAATTAAAAGAATAAAAGGAATCTATAAACAAAAGAATAATACCTTAAAACCATATATTGTTCAAAAAAAAAAAAAAACATGCACAGTGACAAAGAGATGCTCTTCATATGTTCTTGGAAAAAACTAATACAGAAATCTGCTGCACTCAATACATTTCCCAAAAACCACATACAGACAAGTTGTTGTTTTTTTTTTCAATGTGCAAGAGAAAGTCTAGAAGTATATAAAACAAATTATTAATAATGGTGATCTGCAGGCCACAGAGATAGCTCAGTGGTCTAAGTGCCTGCCTAGGCAAGCACAAAAATTTGGGTTTGATCCCAGTACCACATAGCGCCAGGGATGGCTCCACTCTGGGTGTGCTGAGCCGGCCACCAAGACTGGGCATGATGGCACATGCCTGTAATCCCAGTGCTGGGGAGCCTGAGACAGTAGGGTCATTGAGTCTGAGCTACGAAGTGAGATCCTGTACCAAACATATAAGATTTCTGGTAAAAAATAATGGTTACCTTTGGAGAATAAAAAAATATTTTCACCCTCCACTTTTGCACAATTTACATTTCATATTATATACATTATTTCTTTCTAAACTATCTAGTACCTTCTCTCCAAAGACTGTTTACATAACAAAAACCAGAAAAACTTAATATTAAAATGCTTATCCCTGAATAAAGTATAGTATCTACAGTTAGATGTGTTTCTATATAACTCAAATTATAGACTTAAGAATTCTCACTAAGCACATGGGCCACTGGCATTACATTAATGAACAGTGCTTCAACAGGTAAATTCATGGCTGTGGTTGCACACTTCAATGAGAAAAAAACAAGAAGCATTCCCACTAGCTTGTTCTCACGGCTGGCAGCCATAGTACATATAAGAACATCTTCCACAGGCAGAGCCCTGCTTAGAAACCTTACTTCTCTTACATGACATTAGCCCTCTTTATCACACCTTGCTGGAAGGAAAGAAACACTGGCAGATAAGTTTTTTGTTGTAAAACTGCTTCCTTGCATCTCCCTTCCGCCTCCCTGAAGGTTTATACAGTGGAGCATTCCATATTGCCTGGGCCTGACCTCTGAGGAGCAGTGGCACCAGGTACAGCAGCTACAGCCCTGTCCATGCTGTGGAAAGGCCCTCTTGGTAGAACCACTGCAATGACAGTTTGTTTACGCATACAAATAAATACAACAAAACCAAAAAATTTTTTTCATTATTAAGAAAGTAAAAAAAAAAAAAAAAATTAAAGTAACCTACATAGTAATTTAATCTTCTACACAAATACCCCTACACATCTGGACAATCACTGAGAAAAGACTTTTATGAATATTCACAAGAGAACTAAAACCACATAACTTCCTCCAAGAAAGCATAAACTACCATCTGCTGGGACCTATTAGCAGTTTAATCTACATGCATGTAAGTGGTTCAAATGACTCAATAGATAAATGAGCTATTAGGCTATCAGAAAGGAATCTGCTGTAATAAAGAACAATTCCAAACATTTATCAGAGAGCAAGAAAAGAAAATGAAACATCTAAGATGAACATCTGCAGTGAAAAAAGATCATATTTTATTGGCTTTCTCTATTCAAGGTCAGCAATAGTTTTGAAGGTAACATAGTGTAAGACAATCTCATATGTCACAAAGAAAAGTAACCAAATTCAAATTAAATCTGTTACAGGAAACTCTAAGTTCAGATTCCAATAAATGTTAATTGAAAATTAAGTAAATGAGTAAGCAAACATTTTATAGTAACAGCAACTAAACCTCTATGTTAAGCAAGCATGTGTGCGTCCACACGTGCACACACACACACACACACACTATAAAAGCACTGAGTCTGGTTTAACAATCCCTTTAAGACACCATTTGAAAGGCTCAATTGTCTCCTCTGCATTGCATGTTGGTGGTTTCTGCAGCTTGCTTAAAAATTATGTGCTGTTATTGTGCTAAAGAAATTCCAAGACAAAAGCACCACCTACTCACTGATGATAACAACACCATCTTTTTCACATTTTTCCCCTACCAAGTCCACCAAAATACTTGACTTTATCCATACTGCTAAGAGCTTAGCTAATGTTAAGAACATAAACTTTCCTAGCCACTGCCTCACAGTTTAGATTCTTTTCTACGTTGTTCAAGACAAATTTGCTAGAATGAGTGGGAAAAAAAATACATTATATTACAATGGTTATGTTCCTTAAAATTTCCTAGTGGTACCTGTCTCATTTTCTTAGTAACATAAATAATATAATATACATTTTAATTTTGCAAGACATATCCTATTTCAACCCTGTATTTTCAATTAAAATGTGATTCCTGGGGTTAACATTTGGAAAACACTGCAGTAGGCTGGACATCATTTGAACAATACACAGATGTTCTATACAAAGAAGCCTCCTGACAGTTTCCTCATGAAGAAGGATCAAAGCAGAGTACAAGTCAACTTATAGGAAAGACAGAGAGAAAAGGTCCTAAGAGACAGGAAGAGCAAGACTTAAAGCCACAGGCAAGAGGTAATTAACATCATACACACACAACATCCATCCTGCATGGAGAAGCCAAAGCACTGCTTTGGATAACACCTTACCAGCACAGGGCTGGGGCTCTCTGCTTCCACTTCTCCCTGAGTTGCATCTTTGTATTGCAGGGGGGACTCAATTACCAGCTCCTTTTTGACACTTCTACTGCTTGTTCTGCATTTATCAGCCTGCATTCTCAGCTGAAAACACAAGTCAGAAAGTCTGCAAAGGGAGCAGCTGCAAGTCCCTGACTGTGCAAAGCACACGCATGCCACTGGTCCGAGGAGGAAAAGGAAACTGGCTTCCCAAGTGCAAGGGGTCAGCTGTGCTGGCTAAGTCTGCGGAGCCTGTGTAGTGGGAAGGCATGACAGCGAAGGCCAGCCTCCAAGGGTGTTACTACTGCTCGGAAAATGGGAGGCTCCCGCTTGCTGGCCAAAAGAAAACAAACCCCAAACTGAACAATACACAGTGTACTGCCTCTCTGATAAATACCAGCCTTATTGTGTCTGTTCCACACAGCCTTGGCCAAATCAACTCAGATCCAAACAGCGCAGGGTTTAAAAGAAAACTAGTCACAGTTAGATCCTTCACAATTACTTTCAATCTGAAACCTGCAATGCTTAAGAACTAGCAAAGTTGTTTGGCTGCCTTCAAAGTCTTACAGTTTCAGAATACTTTCATGTGTGTTATGGCTAAACACCACATGTTTGGCTGATGATCAAAGCAGGAATGAGCAGCAAGGGTGTTCTCATGGGGTACAGGAATAGGAAAAAGCAGGGGACAGACTACGGCACTGAAAACAATGTACCTGCTCTTTTAAGCCAGAAAGATTGATACCATGATTAGTAAATTAGCATTCTGTTTAATAAAAACATTTATCATGATGCTTTTAAGCAGAACATTTCTTTAAATACACCAACACATGTGTGAGTACCAAAAGGTAATATGCCTAGTACTAAGTACTCAGTGGATCACATTGAATGAATGCAGACAGAATCTAGATGCCGATAGAAAGGCAAATGAAAAGATAACCATAAATCATACTTAAAAGAATAGATATAGTGTACTCAAAAGAACAAAGAACTTGCCATCCCATAGTCAATGGTGATTACACCCAAAGTGAGTTTCCCCCAAAGACTATTTTTATTATTTCCCCATATCAATGATACAGCAATGGCTTTAGTTTGGTCTTAGTTTCTTTTCCTTACAGAAATTACCTCCTAGAAAAATTACAGCACAAGCCTAAGAAAATTATTAAAAAGTTACATGGAAAATGAGCACCAAAAATGGGATCAAATATTACTCTGTACTTCCAAGGATGCTACATAGCTTCTCCTAATTCTTATTTTCTTAAAATGAGGAATAGTAAGTAAATAATGAAGTTGTTACATAAGACCAATAGGTAACTAGGTGCACTGCACCCAAGAAAATACATAAATGAGGAAATAAGATATAGATGAAAGTTTCCCACTTTTTAGGTAAAGTGACTGGAGCGAAAAGGGCTTAGGAGCAGCTATGCAGCGACTAACAGCCACTCTGTGCCCACTAGACTCTTCTTCCTACCAATACCTATTTTGACCACTTTATTTCAACAACTAAATTGAATCACTGTTACTTAAATATATGAGAATTTTCTGCAAACAGGCATTTATGATGTAATGGATAACAAGAGATTAATGAGTCCTTTTCTTTTGAATTAGTGGCTTTTATAATCTTTTTAAACATTTAATTCCTAACTTTAAAGCAATCATTGAGAGTAAATATATGCATTCTATCCAGCGCTGCATTCCAAAATATGATGTAGGAAATACAAATTTACAGAAAAACTACAGTGAAGACTCTTAATTATGTATGGTGATAGAAATGAAATAACAATTAAATCTAAATTTCAAAATGTCCTAGATATTAGAAAGCGAAGAACAAAAAAAAAAAAAAAAAAAGTGATCCTACAAGGCTAAAGAGACAACCTGGGCCTCAGGAAAGCAAGTCCAAAACCTGTCGGTAGTGGCTGCAGTTCTACATAGCCCAGTTCTTCCTCAAATCTCCATCATTAACAACCAGGATTTATGGACTTTAAAAATAGAAATGCTACCCTACTTGTTGAGTCTGATATTCTGTAAGGAATGAGAAAGGACTTAAAAGTACATTTATTTGATAATCACTGTATTCACTGTGTCCCAAACCCTGCATTGGCAGTATTTTTTTTTAAATACACACAACTCTATATAACATGGTTTTCACCACTTAACAGAATAGACAACTGATAAACAGGGGTTGAAGTACATCTAAAAGACTACAGGGCAAACTGTAGGAACAAAGCTCCAGTGTGCATATGTGTAATTCTGAGGGCAGGCTGAACCAGGTGTTTATTCTAATTGTTCAAAGGCACAGTAGGGAGCCCCACTCAGCAGTTATTGATAGCTACAGCATCTGAGTTTAATCCAATCAAGGCATCAGGTAAAGAAATCAAAAGGTGTTTAAGTTGGCCTTAAGTTCCTGAGACATAAAAGATGTTCATTTAATAGTAAGTCCTGTTTGTTGTTGTTACTGGTGTTCCACCCTGAAGAAGAAAAACAAAGATCAACCCCTAACACCCCTAGTTCAATTTAAAGTCCCTGTCTGTCCCTCCCTCCCCCACTCCCTCTCTCTCCCTTCAAGGAACCTAGATGCTGATGGAAAGGCAAATGAAAAGATAACCATAAATCATATTCCTAAGTACAGAGTAATATTTGATCCCATTTTTAGTGCTCAATTTCCATGTAACTCTCTCTCACATGCACACACACACACATACACACATGCACACGCGAGAGCAAAGGCATTCCTCAATTTTCTTTCCACTTTGCTGCTTACTGATAACAATTGTCTTCAAATATTCATTGGGAACTCAACACAAGTACCTTTCTTAAGTTTTTATGTTTTCCAAAAAAAAAAAAAAAATTAGCAATGACTTGATAGTTCTTTTATAGTTTAGGATTTTTAAAAAAACCCTTTTAATTAGGTTTAACATTTATACCACCTATAACCTCTAGGTACTCAGTATAAAAGTCAAGCAAGATCAGTTCCAAACTGTGTGTTGACAAAAGGAGAAAAAACACCAAGTGTGTAAACTTGTTAAAAGTTTCACATGCACAGATTCATGTAAGGTGGATTACTTAATGTACTAGAAAGCTTCTCAACATGATTATAGGAAAACAGCAGTAAAATTCGCATTGGTCTTACCTCATACCAGAACATCACATCTACATCCCACTTGAAGTAAAGCATTTTTGAGGGAGAAACAATCTTCAGTTGGGCCCAAATTATGAAAGGTGGAAATCTGGGGCTTTCAGGAACACACATAGTATTTTTGGCTGTCCCTCTAGGTACCTTCTTAAGATATTTGAAGCATCAGTGTTTTATATCACTTGTTTAGTACAGATCAAAATTTTAGAAATATGAGCATGAAAAACAGTTGCACAGTACAGAATTCAACCTCAGATCCTAAACCTTCAAATAGGATGTGGTTTCTCTAAAAGGCTCATAAAGTTGAAGTCTGAGGATATGAGGATGACATCTGGTCAACATAGCCACAAGCGGAAATGCCATTTCAAAAGAGCAGAAAAAAGATGGCCAAATTTCCTTTACACCTTTTTTAAAGAACAAAGTATATGTTGGCTGCCTGGAGTCTAACTCCACAAACATCAATCAGTTCCTACTATCTACTACCTTCACTACTAACCTGTTTAATTCTTAGAATAACAAATGTGTCCAGGAACATTAAAAGCAGTCAAACTGGAAAGAGAACATCAATGGGGGTAAGGGATCCAGAGAACAAAGTAGTGAACAGTGAACCACAGCAGAGGAGAGAGGAAAAGGGACAAAGGGACAGCAGAGGGAGGGAAGAAGGAGCTGTGTGAGAGTCGGAAATCCTCTCAGGAAGACAATTTAATGAACAATTCTGCTACAACATCTGAGGCTCACCTCAATTATTTTTATCATTAAGTGATTTAATGAAATAACCACAAAGATATAAGCCACATTATCATCTACTCTAGTGGGGTTTTTTGTTTTGTTTTGCTTTTGTTTTTTTGGCCTGGAACCCAAGGTTGAGCTTGGGGGGAAAGGTGGTCCATAAGCCCTCTAAAATTGCACACAAAATTGTATGTGTTGTGTGTGTGTGTGAGAGAGAGAGAGAGAGAGAGAGAGAGACACAGACAGACAGACAGACAGACAGACAGACAGACACACACACACACACACACACACACACACACAGAAAGCAAGAGACCAAGAGACAGAGACAGTGAGGGTGGGGAGTGGTAGATTCATTTCTGAGTCAAGGCCCAAAGGCTCATTGGGATTTTAGGGGCAGGACCCACAGAAGAGCTTCTACCCACAGAGTAAAGAAACAGGTCTGTTGAAATGAGTGGTAGAGCCAAAGGGCACAGATCTCCTCAAAACAGCAATATAAACAATCATTAGACAGCAATCACCAGTGTCAGTGTTTGTATAGTCTAACAGTGGTATCTGGTACTGGTCCTTAACTGGTTCTGGGAGGCAGAGTACCAAAAATGACAAGTATCAATCACCATTTTTGCTGGGAAGGTTATTGAATTATAAGGCAACTGCCAACAACACTGACAAGTTCTAGCTATTTTAGTACCAAAGAATACTTTCTGAGTACGTAGACAAAATTCATCAAAGTTTGTAGAGCATCAAATTCTTTGAATTACAAATTTCAAAGCAATCAATAAGGTATGACTGAATTTGCTTCCTGATGGCTACGCTGCCTAATGACCAGTGAACAACTCAAGGCAAATATTCTTTTTCTAATGCCATTAAGAGACTATTCAAAATATCAAATGTACATAAGGTGTTTTACAATGTGACAACTAATTATTCCTAACATATGGTAGAAATTTTTATGTTCTATCTCTACAATCTTCCACATTTTGCAAATTTTCTTCAAAAGCATATATCACCTATTAGAAATAAATGAATATGTTGGATTATACTGCAGTTCTACTCACACTGTGCCACTTGACAGTTCTGTGACATTAGAAAAGTCTTTTCACCTCTCTGGATTCCCTAAACTTCATGTGCATATTGTAAAATAAAGGAGTTACACCAAAGGTTCTTTTGTACTCTGTATAGCTATAACATCAACTATCAGAACTTGCTATTTGGTAATACTTGGGGGAAAATAAACTACTCAGGGGAGAGTTGCATATTTAAAAACCTCCTTGCCAATTACACACAACACTAAAACTCAGATGTGTTTCTAAGCGCGTCAGATTTTCATTTCCAGTGGAGCAGGGACAAGCCAAGAGGCTACAGAAAATGTGTTATTTGTGAAGGATTACTGGGGAGGCCAGCTGCCTTCCCCAGGGGTTTCAGGAAGCCAACAGGTTGAAGCCCAGGATATTCTGTTCCAAGATGTGGAAGCTAAGACAGCAAGAGACCCATTGACACCAGATGTGTGTCCCTGTGTAAAGAGAAGGCTTTGCCTATAGCATCAGAATGTTCAAAAGGCTCTACAGAGCTTTACCTCTTAAGACCAGTAACTCACTTCTTGAGGGTTCCCACAAGATGTAAATGGCATGAAAGAGTAAACAATCCCTCCTCAACCTGGAGATTCTCCTTCCCTTACCTCCTTTCATTTTTCTTTGGGCTCCTATCACCATCAGGCATTCTATGTTGTACTTTTCTTATTTTTTTTAATGAAAAAATGAAGCTCTGTGAAAGGATTTTTGTCCTCTGTCCATTGCTCTATCCCCAGTTTCTTAACCAGGATGGTGGGATCCCAGGATCTACAGAGCTTTACCTCTCAGGACCAGTAACTCCAACTTCTCGTGGGTTCCCACAAGATGTAAATGGTATAAAACAGATAGGATATCAGGAGAAGCTCACTATAGTAAGTCTTCACAGTAGCCCACAAACACATTGCATCTTCTATACCAGGGTAAAATTTTATTTTTACTCTTTTTCTTCTTTCCTATTTTATATGGCTAAGTTTGCTCTTCAGTGCCAGTTTACCCCTTAATCTTTCCCTGCTTACTTTTTTCTTTTTTGGATCTGGAATCAAACTCAGGACCTGGCATGTGGCAGGCAGGTGCCATGCCACTGAGCCATATCCACAGTCCTCACCTCTCATTTTTCAAATAAACTCTTGTACCATCTTTGTTGTATCTTGTTCATGTCTTTTGTTGAGGCAAAAATGACCACGAACAAGTTTAAGTGGCAACATAACAGTGTATGTGCTCCAAACCATTTATCAATTAAATTTACTGAAGGCACATGATCTCCTTGCTCTGGAATACAGAGTTCAGGACACCAAGTGGTTTTATTCTGTTAATAGTCAATTTACTTTGATAGTGATAATGCTAATTTGAACCTCAGTGTCAATCACTAATTAATTACAGGTGACAATTTAAAAAGCCAAGGAAAACAATGTGCCTGAGATTTTTTTCAGGAAGCTAAACTCAGTATGAGTTAGTAAAACCCAGGCTCATCATTGTAGGAGCTATTGCCCATTTTCTGTTTTTCCCTTGCCAGCTTTGAGCACTGGAAGAGGACAGGAGCTCTATTCTGAGTGCCTGGCACAGTATTGTATGCACAGCAAGCACTGCCCAAAGGTGTGCTCATAGGGTAGATGATGAACTGATGAAGCTGTCCCACCCTCACTGAGCCACCACACAGGGAAACCTCGTAAGAGTTCACAGGAGCCAAAATCTTCTCACTTTACTCACAAATGTTGAGCTTAATGGTTAAAGAATGTATTGTTACTGAGAAAAACAATCAAAAACTTAAAAGTACTTAACCTTTTTGCCTCCTAAATAAATTGTATCATTCGACTATAACTGGAAGACAAGTGTCCCTTTTTTTTCATTCCTCCTCATGTCCACTCCACCTCCCCAAGTGCTTATAAAAATACATAAATAAGCACTCTAATGAAAAAACTGACTACCATCCTCGAGGTTTATTGATTTGTAAAATCTCTATTTGAATCTGTTAAGTTTACCTAAGACAAGTTCCACTAGGGCTTACAAGGAGCTGGTAGACTATCTTAATTTATAGATGACAGTGATGGAAAGAGCTGGCAGGGGTCACATGGCTCTGATTGCTCCCAGGAGGCACACAACTGATTATAGCAATCAGTTAAGAGACAGTAGGAATAAAGAGGAAGTGCCTCCAGGAAAACTCAGGACACCTACATGGCTACAAGGGGAAAGTTCACATGTGGAAACTGCAAATGGGATCATAGCATTTCCTTGAAGCACTTCAGACTCAATTTAGCTTGCACTTACAGGGCAATGATCATGCACAGTAATACCAAGTCCTTAACAATCACTGGGAAGTCCCCAACATATAAAAAGCCATGTCCCTCCCATAAGATAATAGCACCAGCAGCAAAGGTGATGTGTCCCATCCTGATGCCTAATGAGAGCTTCTCATTTCCTCTACACTCATTGTATCTGGCTTCCTATGTGAACTTATGAGACCGCCAAAGAATAGAAAATACATCTGGTTTTTCAAGGGTTTACATATTGTTATTCCTAGGCAACACATCCTGAGCAGTCACTCCACCTCCCATAGTGCTTATAAAAATATATAAATAAACTCAACAAATCTCTTCACTGGTAGGCTGCAAATAAAGGTGACAAGAGCTGAATGTCTATTGTTACTTCTCTGGCATTTCTAAAAATTTCTGAAGTCTTAAAGATTTGATTTGAAGCATTTTCTCACTTCAAAAATATCACTAAAAATGTGAGATAATGGATATATTAGCTAAATTTAATTTATTCCACTGAATAAACATATCACTGTCCACTATAAATATACACAAGTATTATTTGTCCATAAAATAAACTTTAAGCAGGCACAGTGGTTCATGCTTATAATCCCAGTTTACTGATGGAGGCCAAGGCAAGAGAATCTTGAGTCCAGCCTAGCAATTTAAGAGAAATCATGTCCAGAAAAAATTAGCTGGGAATGTAATTCAGTGGCAGAATACCACTATATATTGATCACCAGTACCAAAAACAAATATATAAATTTTAAAATTAATTGTACATGGATAGCCAGGCATGGTGGTTTTTGTGGTTTGTGTCTAGTTCCCCCCCCCAACCTCATGCAGTCATGGGATGGCTTCTGGAATTCTGTACTCATGCATGTACAGCCCTATGTGTATATGTTAAAGCCTTTCTACACCCTAAGATGAAAAACACACCTGAGACTTATTCAGAAGTCATAGAAGATTTCCACCCATCTATGACTGATTTTGTGTGTGTGTGTGTGTATGTGTGTGTGTAATACTAGGGATTGAACTCAGGACCTTGCACTTACCAGGTAAGTTCTTATTCTATTGAGCTACCTCCCCAGCCCATGACTGATCATTTTCTACTCAGCCTTTTTAGAAAAAAGAAAACTTTTTCTACAATAATCACCAATTCTCCACTCCTACCCTCTTCTCCACCCTCAAGATAAAATGGCTCTCATTTTCAATCAGGAAAGACCTACATAATTGTATAAGCTACACATATCTACAATATTTTTAATGCTGTGATCATATGTGAAACACCTGTTTAGCAGTATACATTCCTAAAGATATCTAGAACAAAACCAACTCTACAGTTCTGTTCCCAATTCTGTTACAGCACCTTGCTTGCAGGCTAAGTAACAGACTGTCATTCAAGTTCAACTTTGTGACTTGTGCTAAATAAAAAAGCAATGAAACAATCTATTTAGAGGGAGTTCATAACTAAGGATTTCCTTTCCCTTCTCCATAAGAGGAATAAAACGCCAAAGTCGCATCCTCCATATGCATCCTCCATCATTCATAGTAATTAGGCCACTAATGAAAACAATGAGCCACCGCAATCACAGGATTAACAATTATTATTTTCCTTTCAAATACAATCAGTAACTCAAACTATATACTATACTGTAAGTTTCATAAACCTGTCTATTCCTGCATATAAGACTTAAAGGAAAGAAAGTAAAAGAAAAAAATACAGAAAAAGTTTGTTTAGCAGCATTTTAAAATTGAGAGATTGTTAACACTCTTCCCAACATTTCATTTTGAAATAACTACAACTGTAGCACATACTACCTACCACGGGTGATCATGAAATGAGGGCAGGGGGAGACCTTACTTCTATATTTACTACAATGGAGTTAAAGGAATTATTGGTAGACTCAAGACTCTCAAGATCTGGTATGTCACCTCCAAGTTGATACTCACCTTAGGAACACACATCCACAAAATGAAGACACCAGAAACTACACGACCTGATTGTAAAGTTCTTCTCCATTTAAACTCTGCAAATCAGTGGCACCTATCAGCGCCACAGGCAATTGGGCTCACTTTTACTACGACACAAATTCTATCACACTCTGTGGGACACAGTACTTTTCACAAAAGGGAATGCTTTAGAATTTTCATTAGTCACAAGAAGCAAAAGAAATACCTTTTACTCATTAATCCATTCATGTATCAAATCCCTCGTTGCACAATCACTCAGCAAGCATTTCTTAACTATGAACACTGTTCAGGGAATGATACACAAGAAATATGCAACCAAACTGGGAAGAAGATTTCTAGAAGTAGTCTAAAAGGATGCAAACAAGCTATTTCAATACCAACCAGGGACTGGCTAGACATGCACTGCCTTATATGGCAATAATTCATCACAGAGGAGACTCAGTATTTGGCTAGTAAAGCCTATAAGGGCCTTATGTACTTGATTATAAAGATTGTGTATAACAAAATAATATAATATATCTTATTAATAACTTTTATTTATTTATTTTTATTATTAATAACTTTTACTGGTTAGAAGCTATATAACACTGTGAATTTAGTCAGCTTAAATAAATTATTATAATCAAATTCATCCCCCTCCCTTTTTTGGCAGCAAAAAAGACCTGGAATGAACCCAGGTCTTTCACATTGAGCTGTACTTTAGCTCCTTCTATTTTTTGAGCCTGGGATACAGATCAGTGGCATAAGCACCTGCCTATCAAGAGCTAGGTCCTGGGTTCTATCCCTGATACCACAGTAGTACAAAAAATAAAAAAATTGAGAGTCTTGCCATGTGGTTAAGCTGTCCAACTAGACTTGAATTCACAATCCCTCCACCTCAAGCTCCTAGAATGTCTTTTTACATTTCTCTACAGCTACTTGGGAACTGTAAAATTACTATATATAAAAATGGTAATAGTACCAGGCTAGATGTTTCAAATTCTGTCACACTTTTCTAGGCCAAAAGAAAAAAAAAAAAAAAAAAAAAAAAAAAAAATTCCAATCCTTGGCAATTAGATTGAAAGTATACAACTATTTCCAAGGAAATATAAAAGAAAAAAGGTAGGAAAGTCTAGCTAGGTACAGCCATAAAACATGCTGCTCATCAATTTTTGTTCTCCTTCTTTCCATGTATGTGTTGGCTACATGCCAGGAATCTACAGGTTGCCAAGGAGCCCTTGGCAGTGAAGCAGCTATATGATCTATGGTGCAGCCTCACATGATTATACTTCCCAGCACAGGAGGCTGAGGCAGGAGGACTGCTTTATGTCTGAGGCCAGCCTGAGGCTACACAATGACTTCAAGGCCAGCCTGACCTACAAAGAGCAAAATCCTGTTGAAAGCAGACAGACACACAGACAGAGAGGCAGATAGACAGACAGATGCACAAAGAGAGAAAAAGAAAATCAAGATGGAAGGAAATGAGGTTCCTGAATCATCATGTAGAACTCCACCCAATGCAGACCCAGTGGGATCATGTCCAAAGTGAAAAATAGACATTTACAGTGCAAAACTACTGTAATTTGGTTATAGCAGTTATCTTACCTTGCCTATTACCACATTATGAAAAACTGCCACAATAGGAAGGATGACTACCTTTTTAAGACTTGTCAGAATGAGCTTCAGACATGAGGTATCACTTGGTACCTATAAGTGGTGGTCCCCAAACTCCACTGCACCAGGATCACTGAGATAGCATTGTTAAACACACTGCCAGGCCCTCTTTAACTCACATGATCCACTAGGAGCCTTTGTGGGAGTGTTTGCCCCTTAAAGGCTGCTGGGTTTCCCTTATTCTCTTTCCATACCCCTACTTTGGTATGTCTGATTCAGAGCTGTGAAATGCATCTGAGAGTTCTAGTAAGCTCTCAGGTCTGCCAATTGCTGGAGCACACCTGAAAAGCAGTCTTAAAAGGTAGGCAAGGGTTTTTTTAAGCAGTGAAGAGAATAAAAAACATTTAAAAGGAGGTGCAGATCCAGAAAACTCTAGATGGATGGACATACACGATACGCGAAGGGTGCAGCAAGACCCAGGGATGAGAAAGGAATAGAAGACAAAAAAGCCACCAAGATATATGAAGTCAAAAGGAAGAGTTGTATTCCAAGATCTTGTGTCTGAGTTGTTCCTCTCCCCTGAGAAAAAAGCATTCCTTACCATACAACAATGATTCTAAAGTAACTATGAATGTGTCCATTCTCTCATTACTTATAGAATTCCTGGGAAAACTACAGGGGTTAGTATTCAGAGTTGATCATTATAGGCCAAATATGAGACTTGAAAATCCTTTTCCTGGATCAGCCTTCCCTTTATTACTACTGTATTATGTGACCTGAGAAAAAACATACCTGCTACACAACTGATGTATTTATATCATAAGCAGAATAAAACTTGACTCCATCCATAAGAAAACCTGTTCCTAGAACAAAGTATATAATTTATATGTAAAGAATGCTTTTTATTTAATCAGATCCTACTAGAACCTGATCTGATACAAGGGGAGCAGGGAGAAGGAGTACCCAGAACTCAAACGTACGATGAGGAAATGTCCATTCAGGACAACAGCGTGTCAGGAGCAGCATGCTTTGCTAAGAATGCATGAATTTAGTGGCGACAAACATACTGCACATGTGCTGCAATTGTTTGTATCACTGAAAGCACTAGCACTGCCTAGTTGTTCAATTCCAAGCATCCTGCTTGCTGCTACTCAGGACTGGGTTCTCCCAATCAAAACACTTCTCAGTTCACCAAACTAGATGAAAATCCAGTTATCAGTGCCTTCTCAGAATGTGTAAAATACAGTAGTGGAACAGAAAAATCCCTAAGAGCACAGTAAACAGCATTCTACAAAAAATTGCTATCTTTATTTAATGTTCACTCCTAATTCAAGCATTCATGCCACAGGTGACACAACCAATCTGAAAAAAAGACTGTCTAGCACTAGATGATGGAATGGGCATACTGTTAGTACCATATGCAAATGAATGTCAGAGAAGTGATTTTATCATTTTTCTTTCTAAAAATACCAAGAAGATATTTGTTTGAGCTAAACACAGCCTTTGCTTGATATAGAATTATAACAGTTCTTTTGTGATAGAAGGGAAAAAGTGATTAAAAAAATTTTTTTTTAATTTAACAACTTTTTTCTCGCTGTAGTTAGAATTATGACTAATAGGTAAAATCTTTTTATGTTGGGAATTTAAGGGGAGAAATAGGTTATGCTTAAGACAGAGAAAAAACTATGACCCTACTTTCAAAATAATACCTTAATACCACCAACCTGCAACATAAGATATATTCCGATACCCTATATTTACATTTCTGTTAAAAAATTTTGAGGTCTGGCCAGGCATAGTGGTACAAACCCATAATTCCAGTACTCAGGAGGCATTTCAAGCCCAGCCTGAACTGCATAACAAAATCCTGTCTCAAAAAATGTAAAAAAAGAGAAAAAAATTTCAAGTTTCATGTGTTTTACAAATTTATTGTTATCAAGTTTTTGCTATAGGTTTCTAACATTTATTTTCCCAAGCACTACCTAACACTTTAACACAAAACTCAAACACAATCCAATATATTAAGCATTATAAATCCAATATATCACTGTTTTATAAAGAAATTTTTTTACAAACACACATATTTAAAATTAAGAATGACATTATAGAAAATTTTAAAGGTTTTACATCATAATAAATTTTTAAGACCTTACCACATTTTTCTTATGTTTCTCAGTTCTATACTGATCACAAAAAAAAAAAAAACTAGCATCTAGGAAACTAATAAGCAATAAAACATTTCCAGAGTAAATGGGGAACCAAAGGAAGAGCTCCCTGCACAAATGGATTTAAGTTAGCTGTTACAGAATAAGAAAAAAACATATTGGTGCTTTAAAAAAAAAAAAAAATCAATGAACTAGACTTGAGTTCATTCAGAAAAGTTCTAGAATGTCTATTGCTGGTGAAGGGCTGTTGGCAGGATCCCAAGAGAAGCCAAGACACACAACATCTCACAGTATGGTAACTGATGCAGACAGGCACCTAGTTCTCCTTCCCTGGACTTGTTCTGAGTGCCTAGCCTTTGGACTATACTACAGGCTGAACCTGAAGCATACAATATTCCAATCTAATGGTTCTCAACTCAGGGTGGTTTTACTCTCCTTCAGAAAACATTTGGCACCAGCTGGAGACCTCCTTTAGTTGTCACAATGATGACATATAGCCACCTGTGCACTGCGATGAGATATAAGGAGTTGGGTGCCGTTGGAAAACCACATATAGGCTAAAACAATAAAAATGAATGACATCACCCAAGAAGAGAAGGCCTGCCACCAACAGTCTCGGTGACCCAGATGCTAGTCTCAATCACCACAAACCTTTCTTCTTACACTATGTCCATCATGTAAACCATGACACAAAGACAACAGTGGTCACTTATCTTTTTCCAGATCCTGGGTATTAGCAGCAATTCATCAACTACTAACTTATATTGCACCTTGCAAAGCTATCTTAAACTAAAATCAGTACTCACAATACTTAGCTATGTAATTTTTCACATATTATACTTTATACTGTAACAGCTGACGGCCTTATGATTTCCTACATTACCTACATTTCCCAAAAATCAACTTAAGAAGAAACTTTCTTCTGTCTTATTGTTTTATTAATAATTGGGAACTAAATTACTCTGCCAGTGGTAAAGCAAACAACATAAAGGTTTATACAAAGAAATGGACTTTTTTAAATCCAAAGTAATTCTCCATGTGCAAAGCCCAAACTGCATCCATTTCTTGCCATTTCAACGGAAAAGAAACAAGATGTGTATTCCCTTTCTACAACTTGTGAACAGGAACAGAAGCCCTGAACACACAGACAACATGCGCAAAAGTCACATACAAGGCATTTATTCTAGAACACATTGCTTCATGGGATGTGCCTTCTCTGTGCTGCCAAAGTGTCCATGCAGCTGAGGAACTTCCAGGAACAGAGAAACTGCTGAGCTGAAGCTCTCTGTAGATATTTACACACTTTCTCCTTAATGCTCAGGCATGGTTTCCCACCTCTAGGTTCAAACATGAATATGAAAATTCAGGGTAAACAAAAAATTGTCTCAAATTTTTAAGTAAAGGATGTGAGGGTGATCTGGCTGACTAGGCGTGTGTCTCTTTCCTCCCTCAAAGATCCTGTGTGTCTCTCCCAAAGCTGCATGCTCCATCAAAGAGGATGACCACCCCCAATAGAAGAGGACTATTCCTCAGTCAAGGGTTTATGAGTAGCTGCACTCCCCTGCTAGAACCTCCAAACAAGCTCTCAAATTTTTAAGTAAAACCTTTTGTTTTACTTCATCATTACTGCTGAGCCTCCCACTCTGTGTCTAGTGAATTTATCTTTCTTAAAGATAAGGGTAAGCAAGTATGGCAGCACATGTCTATAGTCCCAGCATTTGGAAGGCTAATGGAGGAGCAGCACCTTAAGTTCTGGGCCAGCTTGGACTACACAGTGAGTTTCAAGGCCAACTTGAACTACAAAGCAACACCCTGCCTCAAAAACAAGCAAGGTAGATATACACATATCTACAAAGATAGTCACATCTCTTCACTGTATATGAATATCTTTTTTTAATCCATTCATATGTTAATGGTGTACAGAATGCTTCCAAGATTTAGCTATTATGAGTTTACTCCTATAAATATAGGTATGCATGTACCATCAAAATATAATATCTTCAAAATCACTTATCCTTCTGGCATCCTTCATAGTTCTGTCAACATTTCTGTACCTCTTATCAGACTTGCTCAGTTATCTGCCATGCATAACCTTCATCATTTCTTCAAGGAAAAGCTTTTCTCATCTCAGTACACTACTGAGTTATGACTCATGAAGACAAGACACTCAAGTCCTGGGTTGTAAAGAATACTCTAGTCACCCCTGGTGCTGCATAGTTTTGTAATATAATAGAGAATGCTTCTATGTGGAGACCATGGGAGAAAAATTTACAAGCATGCTGCTTTCCAACTGCATAACTAGGAAGGGTTTGCTCTGCTTCAGTGTGGCATTGGCCTAGCCACACCACTTACCAACACAACAAATTCCTTCTATGTCCCTCAGCAGAGACCATTAAGCCCTTTCAAGATGTGCTACAAACTCCAGAAACATCATAAGGACAGTGTTAAAACTGAAACTACAGAGAATCACCAGATAAATACTCTCTTCTGCTTTTTTCCCTTGCATTTGATGAACCTGTGTGTGAGTTAGATCAAACTGTCTAGTGTGGGTCTAGTAGATAGTCAAGCCTTAGGATAAGGGTGAAAGCAACAGGCAGGCATCATTCAAGGAAATCCAGCCAGTGCAGTAAGACCTGGGCACCACGCACCTCACCATGCATGCCACCTTACTGAAGGAAACAGAAGCTCTCTGAATGTGCAAACAACTCTTCATTCACCCTTTAGATTGTGTTTGATCTCTGGGTATTAACTAATACTGATCAATTGTCCAGGCAAACAGACAAAGGAAAACAAAACAAACAATTAGGGAATGAGCGCTTGATTTTTTTAACCTCAAGTACACATACAACATTAACCTCAAGTATACACACAACATTAATTTCCATCTTAATCATGTAGGCAAAGTCCCAAGCAAAGAGAACAAACTCTTTTAAGGAGTTTCCAATCCAATAAACAACCTTTGTGGTAATAGGAAGCACAGATTGGTCAGCACCTCCTTTTTCTAAGCTGATATCCCTAACTCGCCACTCAACCAATCATTTCCCTCTATTTTCTACACCAATATGATAAGAACAGCAATCTTAAACGGTAGGTCACACATTTCTGCTACACCAAATGCTTTACTCAAGGCACCGACCCTTCTGGATTATTCAGCTTACCGATGCAGGAGAGAAACAGGCAGAAGAACAAAAGGAAAGGGGATTTATTATCTTTGATGACAGGGAAAGAATCTGAGGAGTAAAAGAGGGAGTCTCTGAGTTGCAATAAAGGAAGGCTGAGGCTTTTATGACTTTTTGCCAGGGGTGGAGTTTAAGGGGGATGTTTAGATACACCTGAGAAATTGACTGGGGTCTTCCCTGAGGCAGCAGGAAGAGTAAAAGGAAATTGCACCCTGTGCTGAGTTGGAGAAGAAGAGGGGAGACGGTTTCAGGGAAGATGAGCTGTTGTTTTAAGGGCTTCAGCCATATTAGATGACCACAGCCATATTAGTGATGCAGCAATTTATACTAGGGCCAGAACCTATCACTTTCTACTACTCTTCATTATGGCACAGCCTGCCCACCACGATGGACAATCCAAAGCCATCTAGATTTGCCTATGGAACTGAACATCCAGATTCAGCTTCCTAATAATGTTTCACTTTGAGCTAGTATAACAGTTATTCTGCAATCCCAAACACACAGCCCATGGGCCTAGTGGTAAAACTCAGCCATCAAATTCCTGGAGTAGGAGAAAGAGGAAGCAAGATTACAAACCATTTTGCTACAGCCAACAGTGTGGATAAGAAGTCAAGGGTATGTATCAATTTTTATTTTTTGTTTTTATGATTAAAAAGATCTGGAACAAACTCGAAGTACAACAGGCAAGAGAACTCAGGCACTGTATATTTTGGAAATAAAAACAGTGTGGCAATTCTCTCTCAATCTTTCCAAATAATTAATCACATTTTTCAAAAGCTAAAGGGTGGGTGTGTGGTCCAGAACATGGGTCATAAGAGCAGTTTATCAACATGAATACACAGACACACTGGAAGATGACCAAGAAGATACCAAAACAACCCTTTTTAAATAAGAAAGTCAAAATACTTTTTGTTGCTTTTTTTTCTTTTTTGGCTGACTCAGGCTGCCTTAAGGGTGGATCTGGTATGGCATGTGGTGCTAGGGATCCAACAGCATTCCCCTGTGCCTGACTGAGTTTGTCCAAGCAGGTGATTTAGATAAATGAGCTAACCCCCAAGTCCCCCTTAGTTGCTTTTTAAAAAATCAGCTTTCCAATAGAAGAAATTCTTCAGTGATGAATTTTCTTGGTTGTTTCAGGGTCATGTGGCCTTCTCCTAAATTCTAAGTTAAGCTATGTCCTACATATCTGGGATTGCAATACTTCAGTGCTTCCTTTTACTTTTTAATGTTTCTTTTTTAAGAGAAAGAGGGTGACAATGATGTAGGCTTAAAACTTCGGTTGCAGCTAGAGGTTGTTTTTAAAATTGAGACCATTATTGCATACTTTGCTTCTGGATGCTGTTCAACATTTTTCAGATAAACACCCATCTGCACAAACTATCAGAGTTTCCACTTGTTTTACAACACTGGTCACAAGAGACTATGATTTGGATGGCAGCCTACATCCTTCTATAACACAACAGCCTAGCGTCAAAGAGGTGGCTAAACAGTACTTAGGGGTAAAAAGTGAAAATGGAAACCCAATATCAACTATCTTTCATCGAAGTTCCCAGGCACCACCACACACCCTTCTTTGGTATTTGACAAAGGACTCATGAAATCCCACTGAAGCTATTGAAAAAGAACCAGAAATAAAGAGAATGAAGCCTATTTTCGGGAAGCAATTAAAATATTTAAGGGCTCTGGCTGGCTTTAATGTCCCACTGTAAATGTTCCCCTTCCCCCATCAGATCTTTAAGTGGAGAATAGTCTGACCTAAGCAAGGGACTTGAAAGAGAATACAGGTATAGAGAAGGCTCCCCACCCACCATCTTTAGCTATAAATATGATTTGATCCGTTTAATAGCCCCTTTGTGGAATCCCTCCTGCCCTGTTATAACCTTCTAAAGACACACCACTCAGTTTTAAACACAGAAACAAGTATAGCAACAGGTTGTGGAACTGAGTAAGATCATAGCTTAGTGGTCTCTTATAAGGTAGAAAAGTTAATTCTGCTAATTTGAGTGAAAGTAGTAGAACATACATATGGGAGTGTCTATGAGAGTGTTTTCTGGGAAAAACTGCAGGCAAGTTAGAGAACCTTGGCGGTATGCTGGATATGGGTGGTACACTCTAATAAACTAGGGGCCTAGAGGTCCAAAGGAACAAGAAAAAGTCAGCCAGCCCAAGCAAGTTCATTTCTTCCCAGTAGGACCTTTTGCTGGTACCATCACCAAGGATGTAAGTCAGACTCTAGATTCTTCAGCATTTCAGCATGGACTCATACGAACAATTTTCCAGAGACCTTACAGGCTTTCAGTCTAGGAATGGAGACTATAGCTTCTCAAGATTAAGCTGCTATTGGTTTCTCTGGCTTTCCAGTATTCAGAGAGCCACTGTGGGACTATCCAGCATTTAATCTCATACACTAACTCATAATCCATTCATTATCCCTGTCCCTCTCTCTCTCTCTCCTTTTCCATCTTTCCTGTTCCTCTATAAAACGCTGACCAATACACAAGGCCTGGGGAGTTTCAGCTGGGCAATGTAATCTTCTCAAAGCAGGGTGGTACATTTCCAAAATTACCTTTCAGGGAGCATGGTAGAGGAATACCTTGTAGGTGGCAAGACATAACAGGCAAAGCCAACCACTGAAAGTTCAAAGCCCTTTTCTCACTTTTTAAAAATTTTATTTTAGAGATTATAAACAAAAACAAAAGCATAAACAAATCACAAAAACAAAGACAGAAACAGAGTAACATGAACAATACACATGGTATAAATTTTCAAAACAAGAATAGCAAATTAACAATGGCTGTCATATTTACATAATTTTCTTGTCAAATTTGTTGCTCAGATTAACAGATATGGGTATGCAAGATTGGATAAATAATGAAATATTAACACTTGCTTTCAGTAAACTTTAGTTTTTTCTTGCTGTTGTTTGCTTTTTTTTTAATTCCAGAAAACTAAACACAGAAGACTGTCTCGTGTGAAAAAGATTTAAAAAAAAAAAAAAGTGAAGTAAAAGCATTCTCATAGTTTAAAAAAAAAAAAAAAAGAATGAAAAAAGTTACATAGAGGCTTGTCATATAGTCACTATTTATTCCACAATTTAGAAATAAATCACAAACTGCTCCAAACCCTCTCAGAATCTCCTCCAGGACTATCAAACTCCCTTCTAAAATGCAAATCTACTCTGGCAGATAATCAGTTCCTTAGCTATTTATACTACAATGTGACTTTTCAAAATCAGGTAAGAATCTAACATCTAGCTGAGGTCATTCACACACAGAAACTGTTAAATTCTGACAGTGAAAAGAAATGAGGGGGTGGAGTCCAGGAGCACTTATGGTTCCTGGTAGCCAGAGGAATAAGACCCAAAGGGGGAGATCCAAAGCCTAAGGGACAGCCCGAAAGAGGCCAGATGAAAAAGAAGGGGCTTTGCATTTAACTCAATAGCATGAAAGTCTCTGTAAGGAAAGACTTTCTAGTTGTCAATGACACAATGTAAATCACGATTCTAGGAATCTCTTCCCCATTCACATTTTACTGCTACAGAACTCCTTTAGTAAGTATTAATGGGATCACTATCTAAATGTCCTGCTTTATCTTCATTTATTCATTACTAGAGCTAGGGATATAGCTCAGCAGTGCCTGCCTGGCAAATGTGAGGTAACTGTTAGGTCATGAGTTGGATTCCCAGTACCAGAGGGGGAAAAACAAGAAAAAAAAACATGCCATTTATTCATTACTATAAAACTACTTAAATTGTTGTTCAGAGATTTTGTTTTCAATGAGCAGCTTTAGATAAAACAGCTCCCCAGAAATATGTAATGAAGGAAATATTGGAAGTGCTGTGAACAGGTCTCCAATTCCTGTTGATAATCTAAATGGAGAAGAATTTATTTGCATCTTCTTTCCTGCTTGGGTATGAGAATAAACTAGTGCTGTCATTCCATAAAAACACCAGAAGATATTTTTTTCTCTTTGACTCTTAAAAAGCAAGATATTCTTTCTGGAGGGGAGGGGATAAGAGAAGGGGAGGGGAAGGGAAGGGAGGGGAGGGAAAGGGGAAGGGGAAGGGGAAGGGGAAGGAAGGGGAGGTGAGAGAGATCAGCAAAGGCACCATGGGTCTTCTAAGATATCTATTAAAGAAATGCCTAGGGACTGAGGAGATGGCTCAGTAGAATAATTTACATTCTTTTTTTTTTTGGTGGAACCAGGGATTGAACTCAGGTCCTTGTACTTACCAGGGAAGTGGTTATTCCACTGAGCCATCTCCCCAGCCCTAACCATCTCCCAGGCCCTGGCTCAGTAGAATAAGTGCTTGCTTGACCAAGCACAAGGGTCTGAGTTCAATCCCGGGTTCTGCAAAAAAAGCCTAGATTAATTTGCTAGTTCTCACGTATGGCTGAGAAGACCCCAAGGCTTTTCTGATATTGAGCAAGACACAGCATCAAGGGAAACTCCTTGAAATTCTGTGGTGCCTAGAGGGTTACTGTTCACATAGTATTATTCTGTTAAAAGGTTCAATGTGTAATAAAGATGACAGTTATGGTCAGCTACAAGAAAAAGACAAATATATTCACACAAAGTTTTTCACTATAACACCACTCATAAATGCAAAGTAAGCTATCCTCTACCTCCTTAACCAAACTTCTATTTCTGCTGGAATCCACAACCATAGACCTCAAAGTTATACCCCCCGACATATAGGTCTCTGTATTTCAATATGTCAAATCTCAAATTCAACATGTCTGTAACTGAAATTTTCCTCTCTATCCTAACTCCTCCTGATCTATTCCTTTATATTTGGTTTCTCTTTGCTCTTTAATATTAAAGCATAAAAAATAATAAGTTTTAAGACTGATTCTCTGATAGGCTGTTATCTATTTCATAAGCCTAGAAAACACATAAGGGATACCAGATGTATATATGGGTAAAACTATTTGGCAAACAGATACAACACTAGATCTACATCTGAGAATGCTATAATGAAATTCTCACCAGAGATTCTACAAAGGCAGAATTTATTCAAAAAAGAGAATAAAAAATCCTCAGCAACTATATCCAAGCAATTTCTCTATTGAGGTTTGCATGTAACATCTACTTGATATGCCAGAATATGTGTTTTTTCTTGGATAAAAATAAATATTAAATGAAATACATCCTCACCTAAATCTTTTCACTGTTCATTGACATTTAAAAAACAGAAAAGTTCCCATTTAGCCAATATTCCAGAACTGAGCTAACAACAAAAACTTCACAAACCCTAGTCTTATGTACATTCATACACACATACACAAAGACACATACACGCACACACACAAAACTTGGTATGCACATGTGAAACCTAAATAAGGAGAGATATTAACTATCTGCAGAGTTTTTATGAGACATAAAATTAGCAATTACTCTTTATCTATCTATAAAAACACAGACAGATTTCCTCGATTGTGTATACATTGTCTGAAAACTGGTGGCACCTCTGCTCATCTCTTGCCATGACTCCTTTTGTTAGTAAAGTCCGGATATACAAAAAAAGTGGAGAAGCAAAAAAGGTTACTAGAGGATGCAGCTGCCACAGTGGAATTTTTCTTTCATCAAGATGTACCAGAGAGTCCATACAAAGACTGCTTTATGAACAGTCATTTCCCAAGGAGATAAATTTACAAATATACTTAACATTACATTCAAACCTTAACACTTAGCTCCTGAATCTTAGCCAATATATGCTCTAAAAGACTTAGCTAATTCAGTGGCTTACACAGTATAGCATGTTTACTCCATCTTTAAATGTAGATTTGATATATTTCTCCAAAGTTTTTACTGTTTTTTTTCTAAATTCCAAGTAAACTGATGAATGAATGGATAAGAACTTTAAGCCTAGTACACAAAAGAACTTAAAACATAATGAATACAATATCACAAATCAATGAGTAAGGAATGAATGAAGTATTCAGCTAGTAGGATAAGGAACAAGGAGTACCAGAGGAGAGTAGGTAATCAAATTAGAACCTCAAATATATATCCAAAAGTGTAAATAAGAACCAAAATGTATAATAGATATTGGGAAATAGGAACAAAATGTTCAAAGACGAAGGGAAAAAAGGACGAGGAAAAAAAAAAAAAGGAAACAATGAAGGCGAAGTTTTTGTAAAAAAGGAAGGAAAGGGTGTTGAAGGGAAGGGAGGCAAATGAATTTAAAAAAAAAAAAAAAGCAAGCAGGTTGGGGATGTAGTTCAGGGGCATAATGCCTGCCTGGAAAGCATAATGGAGTCCGGATACCAGAAGAAAATAATAAAAAGAAAAAAGAAAGAAGGGCCAGTGTCATAGCTCAGGGACTAAGCGTCTGCTGAGGGAAGTACAGGGACCAGGGTTCAATACCCGGCATCACATGCTGCACTGGCAACCAACACCAGGTGTCGTGGAGCAGGCCAGTAATCCCAGTGCTGAGGAGGCTGAAAACAGAGGAGGATCACTGCAAGTCTGAGCTGTGTAATGAGGCCCTATACAAAATATATAAAAAATAAAAAGCAGCAGCAGCAGCAAGATATATCAAATACAATACAAATTTCTTATGGTGAATATTATCACTATGTATATGTCAACTCTACCACTAGAAAACACACCCAGGTACCATGTAACTAAAAAGTGTGGAGACCAACTCGCCCAGTAACTACCCGAAGCCCCTGCCCTCAAGCACACCAAGTGAGTGGGAATTTTCCAGACTCCTTCTTGGCACCCTGGTTCAGTGAGTCTGTGGGAGAGGCTTTGGCTTCTCCCTGAGCACTCCATACCATCCGGAGCCCCAGGCCCCAACATCTCCGGGGGAGCGACCAGCCTAAGACACCCCAGACAGGCCTGCCCGGCCGCTCTCTGGACCACCTGCCCCAAACCTGCCATGGCAGTGAGAACTTTTGTGACTCTCCCTGCACCCGATCCAGCCTCACGTGGCCTGGTGAGTGTAAGGGAGAGCTTCTGCGCTCCCCAGTGCTCCTCGGAACAGGGACCTAACAGAGGGGAACCACAGGCTCACAGTTGTAACAGAAGAGCTGCAGCAAAAAGGAACTGAACATAACAGCTAGATCCAGGCCAGGCATAACAGGATAATCTCAAACTTAATAGACTGGCACCCAAATCTCATTACATGCTAAGGTCAAAACTGCACCAAAACTCTACACCAAAGGTCAGAGGTCAGTGCCATACAAAATGACAAAGACAAAAAGAAAAATGCAATCTCAGCCCTCAAATCCACCAATAAGTGCAGAGGACACTAGCTCAGCTGAAAAGAATGAATTAACAGATACAGAAGCAAAGGAACAACAGCAGAAAGGTATAGAGAAACTCAGACCAGAATTAATGCCTTTAATAAAAAAAGAAATTTTTGAATACATAGCATCTGAAGTAATGAATCAAATCCAGAAACATATGGGGGAAACCCAATGCCCACCCAGAACAAGTGCATACTGTTCCAGCTGAAACGCATGAATTAACAGCGCTGAAAGCAAAGAAACAACGCAGAGGGTAATGAGGTACTCAAAGCAGAAATAATTTGTGAAGTAAAAACAGAATTCTTTGATATCATAGCATCTGAAGTAGAGTATCAATTCCAGGAATATATAGAGGAAACCCAATTTGGAAGAAACTCTGCAGTAAAAGAATTAATAGCAACCACTAAAGAAGATATTGATAAAAATATAGAGGAGATAAGAAATACGACAGATTCCTGGAATGAGCAATACAGAAAAGAAATAGATTGCATGAAGCAGAATCAAAGAGATATAGAACTAAAAATCTCAATCCCGAATCTACAAAACTGTTTGAGTGAAAGAGAAGACAAAGTTTCAGATCTTGAAGACACTGATACAGCTAGTGAAAAGGTGAGAAAGGATCTCTTAAAAACAATGAGAATACAGGAAAAAATAATCCATCACCTGCAAGATGACGCCAAGATAGAGTGATAGCTCAGTGAAATAAGCATTTCCCTGGCAAATGTAAGGGTCTGAGTCCAGTCCCTGGTTCCAGAAAAAAAAAAAGATGATGCCAAGATGAACAATGTGAGATTGAAAGGCATCCATGAGAAAGAAGGAGTCAATACAAATGATATAAAAAGAATATGGGCAGAAGTAATAACAGAAAACATCTCAAATATGAGGAAACAATCTGACATTCAGGTAACTGAAGCATACAGAACACCAAATAACTTCAACTGAACTAAAAACACACCAAGACATATAATAGTCAAGATCCCAGAAACCCAACACAAGAATAATTTACTGAAAGCTGCTAGAGAAAAGAAGCAATCACATTCAAAGGAAAACCCATCAGAATTACAGCTGACTTCTCTACACAAACCATGAAGGCAAGGAGAGCATGGAGCAGAGTTTAAGTCCTCTATGAAAACAAATTCCAGTTCAGACTACTATACCCTGCAAAACTCTTTCAAGTTTGATGGAGAAGTGAAATACTTCCACGACAAAGAACAACTTGAGAATTTCATGATGACAAAGCCATCCCTACACAGGCTGCTGTTAATTTGTCTTGAAACTGTCTCATTGGTATTTGTACTTCAATAAAATAAAATAAAAAAAAATCAACAACACTGAGATACCATCTCACTCCAGAAAGAATAGCTATCATACAGAAATCAACCAACAGCAAATGTTGGAAAGGTTGTGGGGGAAAAGGAACACTTCTCCACTGCTAGTGGGAATGTAGACTGGTACAACCATTGTGGAGATCAGTGTGGAGACTGGTCAAAAGAGTGGGACTGGAAATCCCATTCAAGCTGGCTATCCCCCTACTGGGAATTTTCCCAGAGGAAATGAAAACATCATATCATAATGATATATGTGTACCTATGTTTATAGCAGCATAATTTGTGATAGCAAAATCTTGGAAACAACCAAGATGTCCATCACATGAGGAATGGTTGAAAAAGATGTGGTATTTCTATATAATAGAATATTACTAAGATATGAAGAATGACAAACTTGAAGCATTTATATTTAAGTGGATGCCATTTGAACATATACTCATAAGTGAAATAAACCAGACACATGTGCAAATATCGTATAGTCTCCCTAGTATAAGAAGTCAAAAGAAGAAATACAAATAGAAATATACAACAACAACTAAAAAGATTTGGGTCAGATAGGGCAAACTGAACGGCATATGCTGCAAGGCACTAATCAGCTTCTCTTCTGGATAGTTAACAACCTAAGTTCACAGATCAAAATTGGAGAAATAGAAGGGCCGCAAGGTCAGCCAACATTTTGGCCTTAGCCTTTCAAGGTTAGTGAAGACTCAGGGCATAGGAGAACGTGTCCTGTAACATCATGAAACTCAGCTGTGCCCCAAATTTTTTGATCAAGGAGATTATGGAGCCACAGAGGAAAAAGACTGATGATGTATAGTGTGCCTGGGGAGAGTCACATGGAGAGAAAACTTTCTCTCAGGCTCTCACAGAGTGCAAACTGGTCAAGCAATGGCTGTGACTCATCCACACAGCTGACACAGACAAAGGATGTACAGAGTGAGGTACAGGGTTACAAGATAAATCATGAGGGTACTTGACTGACCTCATCAGATACTAAAGTCACATTTCTTGTTATATAGCTCTCACTTTATCTCAATCTTAAACCATTCGGCAGAAAAGTATAAAAATGAGGTATATAAAATAAGGCCATAATAATGAGTTGAGCTGTAAATGGCTATAGTCAACAACTTCTTCAGATAACTCACTATTATTGTGGACTGCTGGACTGTGTTGGATTGTGTCGCTAAGTTCAGGCACCTGTAATGGTGAATGACAATGGAGTGCCCATCTTTGACAGGTCTGAACAAAAAAAGGGGATACAAAGGAAGAACCATGCTGTGTTTGTGTAAACAGTACAGTTAGGATAAATATGCAGTACTTCTGTATAATTCTATGAGAAGCAAGATTTGAACTAATAGTTTGGACACAATATTATGTTGTCTTCTAGTACTATGGACAACCACTAGGAAGATACCAAGGCAGAAATTATTAGTTATTGAAACTGTACTATAATTCAGCTTTAAAAAAATAAGATAAGCATACAGCTACATTCTTTTAACTCACTGATTAGAGACATCTGCTCTAATAGTGTTTGTAGGTAGAATATCATGTATGCACCTTGTACAACAAATATACACTACAAAAACAATATGCAATGTATTAATTATTGAATCTGTCCTGATAATTTGATTTTGAAACTGTCTTGTTGCTACTTGTTCAATAAAAAAATAAAATAAAAAGTGTGGTTATGTGCCATTTAAACTATTTACAAAAAAAAAAAAGTGTTAGATAAATTTGCTCTACAAATTATAGCTGGCTGATCTCTGGGCAAAAAAGATAAATGGCAAACACACCAACAAATAAATTCCAAAAGAAAATGCTAGTGAATAGCTCATCAACAGATAAAGATTTCTAAGTAGATATGTCAAAGAAGAAATCAGAGGAGAAAAGATGATCATATATATTTAAACTTCTGTTAGTAAAACAAGTACTAAGAAATGAAAAAGACAAACATCAAAATAAAAGTTTTAAATTAATACAAGAAGGATTCAGAGCTTAAAAGCTTCACCCACTGTCTGTCTCTCAAACTGGCAACAACACTGCTGGCAATGATCATATATAAAACAAATACTAAGAGCCCTGCTGTGGTAATGAATCACCAAGCAAATAAAAAACTTAAAAGGCCTTTAAAAAGAAAGAACTTCAAAAAAAAATACACCTTTAATAAATTCCTTCCTGCCTTAACAAACTCATTTTTATAAATCTAACCTATAGAAAATCTGAGCTGCACAAGTATTTTTAGGAAATGATGCCCTCCATAATCTTAATTCATAACCATCTAATGGTCTAACAACAGAGATATATTTAAATAAATTCTGGCATACACATTACAATGGGTATTGTTATGTGCACATTAAATTATATGTTAGCAAACATTTATAGGCATAAGAAAATGTTCATAATAGTTTGAAGTTTCTCTAATTGCTAAATGAAAAAATCACCACAAACTACTTATGAAATACTGCACTTCTAATATTTACATATGCAGGAAAAAAGATCAGAAAAAATACACCACGTATCAAGCAGCAAAGATTTCTGGGCTGTGAAGTTTTGGCTAATTTTTATTTATTATCCCCTATGGTCTTTGATTTTTCTATGATATTATATATATTCTAAATATAAAAACCAATAAATGCTACTTTCAAAATATGTTTTTTAAAAAAGTGGGTAATTCTCACTGTCTTAGAAAAAATAAAAATCTCTGAGTACAGAAAAGTAAGACTAGAGCAAATCAGTAACAACTTTATCTGTCTCAATTTGCTGTTTCTCCTGTTCTTTCCCTTGAATGTCCATTAAATAGCTATACCAACTCTAAAAGAGTGAAGACCTCCCAGAATAAACACATTCCATCCCCACAATAGAACATTTCAGAGTTCTCCTGGGATTTTTAAGAATGCTAGCAGTATTGCTTCCAGGCCAAATTAGTGCTAATCTGTACCTCAGTATGATTATGTTATTTGCTTAAATGCGGCAATCCATGTCACTATACTCTGTTCGATAGATAACACCATCAATAGCTTAATAAAAAGCAAAATGAAAGTAAACTGCTTAAAGTTAGGAAGAGTATATAATCTGTCTTGAAGTGTTTAAAATCTCAACACAGCCTCAAATGAAGGACAATTTGGCTGCACAGCACTATATATAACAAAACTATTAATCCTTAGCAACAGCCATTAGAAAAGAGGGAGAAATAAAGGGAATAAGAATAGGAAAAGAAGAAGTTAAATTATCACTATTTGCAGATGACATGATACTTTACTTGGAAGACCCCAAAAATTCCACCAAGAAACTACTAGAACTGATAGGGAAATTCAGTAGCATAGCAGGTTACAAAATCAATACGCAGAAGTCAAT
>PVKA01007330.1:0-47274 GCA_004027165.1 Ctenomys sociabilis
CACAACAATCCTCCTGCCTCAGCCTGCCCAGTGCTGGGATTACAGGCATGCGCCACCACGCCCGCCTCTATGCCATATTTCTTAATACATGCCTAAATTGAGTTCATCAGTGACACTACAAAGCCATCATGAAAGAGTCATGTTCTAACATCCAAACAAAGGAAAAGAAACAAAAATCATTAAACAGTTAAAATATGATCATCAAGATGATAGTTCATACATGCTCCTGAAAGTTATTGTTGTAATATTAGCTAAATTAACTGCAATGAGGGCAGGCCAAATAGCTCAGTGGATTAAAGCACCTGTAAGCAGGCTCAGGGGCTAAGGGTTCGATCCCTGGGCCTGCTGTGCTGACCCCCCCCGGGGGGGGCTTGCTGAGATTACAGTTGAGATGGTGGCGCATGCCTGCAATCCCAGGTCTTGGGAGGCTGTTAACAGGAGAATCGCTTTGAGTTCAAACTACTAGTGAGACTCTGAACTCCCTGTAGACCTTTCCCTAAAATACAAAAATAAATAAATAATTATAGTAATAATAATAATAATAATAATAATAATAATAAATTAACCAGAGTGAATTATGGATTTTATAATGCAGTAACTCACCCCATTGCTCAATGTAAGATGTATGACAAAACTGGAGGTAGGATAGTTTAAAGATCTCATGGGCTGGCCAGGTAGCTCAACAGATTAAAGTGCCTGCCTAGGTAGAGTGCAGGGGGCAAGGTTCAATCCCTGGCATGCCATGCCAGCCTTGGCCCAGGGGCACACTGAGACAGAGAGTGAGACTAGGTATGGTGATACAAGCCTGTAATCCCAGCGCTTGGGGGGCTGAAAATAGGAGAATCACTGTAAGTTGACTCTACATAGTGAGAATCACTATAAGTTGACTCTACATGCTGAGAACTTATAGATCTGGTACTAAAATACATTAAAAAAAAAAAAAAAAAAGATACTTCAATCTAGGCTTGAAGATACAGATCTGTAATCACAGCATTCTAGGTACCAAAGGTAGTGAGATGGGATAATTACAAGTTCAAGCCTAGGTGATTTAACTACTCAGGGATGGCTTATCTCAAGTAGCTCAGGGCAAAGACCCTGACTTCAAACTATAGTACTGAAATTAAAAAAAAAAAAAATGTTCCAAAATGATTCACTTCCTAGATCTAGGGCCATCACTTAATGGGCAGCCTCCAGCTTTGCCTGCTGCAGTCACCTTAGCCAGTGACTAAATGAAGCAGTGGTAGCTGAGAGCATGCTTCTTGAAAGACGTCCCCAAGCTAACTAGTGACTATGGCTATGGTAGTGCTATAGGGGAGCCAACATTTTGTCCCGGTGTGAAAGCCTCCTCTCAGATGGCGAGCGCTAGAGCTACCTGAGGGCCACAGAGACTCTGGAGATCTTCACTGCTCTGACAGGGCACCCCAGTTCCATCCTGCTTTTCTCTATGTCCTTTCACAAAGCTGTTCCCCAGTAAATACCATTGAAATAATTTTAAGGTTAATGACTTTGGTAAGTTCTCACTAGAATGAAGATAGGATTTTAAGAATATTAGGTGATTTTCTTTTTTTCATTTTCTTTCTTCTGCTTTGGCTATACTGGTATACCACTGAGATACATCTCTGGCCCCTACATTAAAATGTCACACCCTCTATGTAATCTCTGATGTCCTCAGTTGTTCTTCTGAAGTTCCCCATTACAATTAATAATTGTAATTAATTATGGTTAAGTATTAATTACAAGTAATAATCATACTTAATTACAATTAATTATTAATTACAAGTAAAAATTATAATTAATTCCAATTAATTATTAATCACAAATAATAATTGTAATTATTTGCCCCCACAAGTACACCAACTGAAATGCTGTATACATTTCTAATGATATCTATGTTGGTTTTATTAGTTGTCTCTATACAGAATACATATTTAGAAAGGGGTATCATTCCTCTGGGAAACGTTTTTATTTAGAACAGAAGGTTGCAAAAGATTAGGGAATTATGAATGAAACATTATCTAAGAATTTCCTTCAGTTTGTCTCTGCTAAGTCAGCCAGCCCTTGTTTTACACACATAGAGAGATACTAATAATTTATGTGAACAAATTTTATGCTCAAATTCTAACTCTGAAGTTCACATAAAAATGTCATATTTTGTGATATTTAGTATTTCAGTAGATGGTGTAAATTAGAACCCTTTCTCCAACTTTAAATTTCAATAAAAGTACTGTATAAAAAATTAAGAATTAAAACAAAAAAGAACAAGCCTATTACGATGTAATTCTTAGAAGTTTAATAAGGGGGTAACATTTATCTTATAGAAAATTCCCAGGAGAGTGATAAATAATATATGAAAAATCACTTGTAAATCAGTACCTTTGTTTATAATTTGACATCTGAAGACCTCCATAATGAGAAAAAAAATGTTTCTTTTGGTAATTACTTGGTGCTATAGTAATATATAGTATACATCAAAATAGCTTTGACAAGTAAATGAGGTAAATTTAGTCTATAATCTTAAATCCAAAGATATAAATGATAAAAAATTTACCTATTTTTGGAGGAAAAGACGTTTACTGTTTAAATCAGTTTAATTGAAGCAATTCATGAGCCACTGTTCTTATTTCCATGCTATGAAGATTTTAAGTTTTGAAATTCAAGCACATATTTACGGATAAGAAGAATAATGCCAGGTACTGATAAGCAGTAATGGTAATAATATAAAACAAAACCCTGAGTTCATTTATTTTTATTTTTAAGAAAAAGCAAAGCTCCTGTAAGTAGGATGCAGACCATACCATTAGGAACTTTCTTCTGTCCGGGCTATTATCCGACTGTTTTCTCAGCATTTTCACTAGTACCATATGGAGCTCAGGAATGAAATAAGGGAAGAATGATGAGCCACACCTTGCCGCCTGGGAATGAATAATTAGCCAGTTGGCAACCAAGAGGTCAACTACTTCTCATATTGGCCCAGGTTTAAAATCCAAACGACATAAGTGAGTCAAACCAAGATCAAGGGACCCCTACTGCTAGTGGATGCATGAACTAGAATCAGAAGCAGTGCTCAGTGGAGCTTCAAGCGTGCAGACAGGACACCTAATTCAGCCGAGGTGAGGCAGGCAATTGCAGTCAAGGTAGGTACCTAACAGCGGGGAAAACTAGAGAGAAGCAAAGTTGAAGACAACACTCACAAAAGGAGCATGAGGGGAGAGGGTGGCAAACGATATTCTAGGGCATCAAGAGGCAAGCCCTGCTGTTTCTTTTGACCCTAGCATTTCTATTCCTAGCTTTCAAATTCATGGATCATAACATCAAAACAATGTTTAGTATACAAAGAGAATATGCACATTATTGGTGGTAGTTGCCTAATTTCATGTCTTTTGTACAACAAGAGGAACACACAAAGGCTAATATGTGTTTTGCATTTTTTTCAAGTTGCACGATGTACATTAGGACACAGCTACTGACCTGACACACCTGCAGTTGAGGAGCACATCCTAGTGAACCTGAGTCAAAAAACTATTGGTTTCAACAACTCCAGGACTGTTTTCTTCCTTTGTCTCCAAGTATAACTTCATCAAAATTCCTTATAAATACAATTTAATCTTAATGAAGGGTATAGCTAGAAATTGGCTGCTTAAGTCTTCCTTTTGAGAAGTTATTCTTATGCCTCCTCACATGTATCTAAAAATAAAAGAAACATACATGGGTGATATGAAGAAATAGGACCACTAAATTTAATCATTAGATCTCCATTTAGTGATGCTTGTGCTCTCGCGCGCGTGTGTGTGTGCGTGCGCACGCACACACACGCTTGTGTGCACCACTGGTCTTAAATCAGAGCCTTCACTCTGAGCTACATCCCCACCCCTTTTGATTTCTATTTTCAGACAGGGTATCACTAAGTCACTAATTTACCTAGGCGGGGCTTGAGTCTGCAATGCTTCTGCCTCATCCTCTAGGGCATCTGTTGCTGTCAGCCTATCCCCCTCATCGGGCCTTCTGGGACATTTTCACATGGCCTGTCTCAGAGGCTCTGGCTGAGCAAACTGCTGAGCGGAAGAGCCTAGATGGATTTCACTGTGCCACGCGTTTTCATTACATCAAGCCAAAGGCATTTACCTTCAGTGTGCTCCTATGTCATTTACTAATAAAACGGTCCTACCCTACTAATCCCCCTGGTCAGTTAACTAATTAGTAGCAAGAAAATTTAACGATGTTGTAATGTATAAATTCCACAAAATTTAATCGATAATAAGCAGCTCCATTCCTCTAGGTGTTTGTTCTGTTGACTGCAAACTGATAGGCAGAGCGCAGCAAGCTGTGGTCAATGGTACGAGGCGTGACTCATTAGTGGGAATGGAAAGGAAGACTAGAGACAGACGAGTGAGAAGCACACCAAGGAAATGCCTGAATCTAAAAGCTTATATATGATTTTTCTGTGCACAAAAGAACAGAGGCAGAGGGCCTGCAAAACTGCAGATCTGTCGCTGGTGAGAATTCCCATCGCCAGCAGAGTTTATTAATTCTTTGTCTTTTGTGCTCTAATTTCCCTCAAGGTTAATCTCACCTTGCCTTTTAATTTTGTCAGGCCATGTGCTTTGTTGCTTTACCTCCTGGTCTCTGTGTACTAGGAAAAACTATCTTGAAATGAATTTAAGAAGAGAGGAACTGGGGAGATGGTTCAGTGGAATAAGCGCTTCTCTGGCAAGCGCAAGGACCTGACTTCAAGCCATGCCCAGACTTGGTGGCTGGCTCCACACACCCAGGAGACAGGGCCAAAACACCACATGGTGCCAGGGATTGAACCCCGGTCCCTCTGCTTGCCTAAGCAGGTGTTTACTCTACTGAGCTATCTCACCGGCCGATAAAATGATTCTAAATGAAGATGACCATATGAAAAACTGATCAGCTTTCCTTGTAGTCAAAGGAAATGCAAAATAAAGTATCAGTAAATAATTAAATAAAGTCACCTATCAGAAGGGCTAAAAATGTTCAACGTGTCAGATCACCTACCGATAATGGTGATTAAAGTAAAGAATGCTCCTAATAAGTGGTGGGAGCGTAGATTGTCATGGTCACTTAGATTGTCTGGAAATCTATGAAAATTAAAACAACACATACCTTTTCGTCTACAGACATTACTTCTAGAAATTTTGAATAAAATTCCAACTGCCAAAAGGCACGGATATGTGTACAAAGATTTTTTTTCAGGATTAGAAGGAGCAAAAAACCTCAAAAACATGAATGGGAATAGATGACCAAATTATAATTCAACTCCATCACAGCTGAGTACATAGCCACTGCCCAGGAGCAGTTAGAGCGCTACTGGTCTTCACAGAAGAATCTTTAAAGATAACAGGGAAGATTTTCAAAGTGAAAATCATATAATACAGATTTTCTGAAACAGAAAATGAGCCATCTCTTTTCTGCCCCAGGTGGCCTCAATGGCAGACATTGTCACCCCCTCTGCAGGGTCTGGAGGAGAGACTGGTGTGCCAGGGTGTCCAGGATGACCCTCTCCACACCTCTGAGAGACCAGATGCCTTGTGGGCAAGCAGAGCGTGTGCTGCCAGTTTAAGATTCATGCCTCTCTGTCCCCTCCCCTCAAGCCCTTCATGGACCTCTGGCCCCGCCTCTCAAGTCACTCGCTGATTCTAGAGCCACGTCTGCTGCATGACTTACATGAGGCTTTGCGGGCACAACTAGACACAAACCATAACCCATAGTGTGGGTAAGAAAATTTTATGAAGCAATTTTTATTATTTTAAAATCCATAAGCCCATAATAAAATACCTATTATTTTCTGCTTGACACATTCTTTCTGAACTTACACAACCACAGTAACTTCTTATTAGCAGAACACCTAAAGTTTTTCTCAAAACCAATGTCCCCTGGGAAAAGAGCAGCGGGTACAGTTTTCTAAAAGTCTACCGAAAGGAGAAAAATTAAACTCCTCTGTGACGAGGGTGCAAACAGGGAATGCTTGTAGATTATCATGGTTCTGATTTTGCTCATAGTGAACGACCTGGGGTTTCTTTCCCCCAAGACAAGGACATTGAAAAAATTGTCAAAGGTCAGCGAAGCTGTACACAAGATACTGCTCAGTACAATTCATGCAAAGAGAGAGCTAACTGCCTAATCAACGGATGAAGTAATGCTCAGGCTGCCAGTTATGAAGCCAAGGCAGATTAGAATAAAATACAGTAATTTGCCTCCTAACTGTCCTATTTTTACAAGGATAATGGTGACAAGAAGGCCGACTATAGCACACAAATGTATTGCAAGGGAGGGTACATACTGCCATGAGCTTATGGGAAAACAATTTGTATTTACACACTCATATGCCGAGCGGCAGAATCGTTTGTTTATAGAATATAAAAAAATTCAGAAACATGAGCTCACTCTTCCAGTACAGAAATATTCTCAGATGCCTTATTTCCAAAGATAAACACTGAAAACTTCAAAAGAATGACCAAATAATTTAAAATGTGTCTGAAAAGAAAACAGTATTGTGGACACTTTCTCATGTTATGCGGAATTATCTGTGATATATGGTACATTCCAAAATATTTCCAGGTGTGTATTAGAAATAAACTGACTAAAGAAAGAAGAAAAAATGATAATAGTCACGGGGATGTTCTATCCAGCAGGACTCAGAGTGATTTCTATTCTGTTCCATTTATAATTGGGATTGAAAGTTCTCCTCTGGATGAATTTAGAGTAGGAAAGTTAAGAAGTAGAACTACAAAATAATCTATGAAATATGCAAGCAGAATTGTTATTTGGAACCTATCTACTATAAGAAGTAAAACATACTCTAAATTCAAGACTGAAAGCAGGATTTAGAATTTATAAAAAATGGCAAGGATTTAAGTGAATTTTCAATGACTTTATTATGAGAAATGGGAAGGATAATGTTACTTTGTTGTTTTCAGTAAAATAGTGTGCCTCTGCCTGACAAAAGCACGTGCGCCACATGAGCTGAATGCAAATGTTAACACGAATGCTGCATAGATTTCAAGGAACTGAATAAGAACTGAGGGAAAGGTCTCCATTGAAATAGGAACCATGACAGAATTCTTCTGGAAGTTAAAAACCATAAACACGTAGAATCCAAATTTTGCCCTTAAACAATAAAATTTCTGAAACCTAATGAGAAACCACCTAAAATAGTAAACACCACAAAATAAATATAGCCAAAATCTTTCTGCCCATGACTATAGTGTATATTTATATTGAAATCTAGCAGAAAGTAAATTGAAGGGCCAGCCAGATAGCTCAGCAGATTAAAGCACCAGCAACCAGACACAGGGGTGGGTGGTTTTGATCCCCAGGCCTGCCTTGCCAGCCCTGCCTCTGGGGCACTAGGACAGGACAACTAAGACCAGGTGTGGTGGCATGTGCCTATAAGCCCAGCTCTTGGGAGGCTGTAAACAGGTAGATCACTCTGAGTCCAATCTAGCAGTGAGACTCTGAACACCTTATAGACCCTTCCCTCAGATATAAAAAAGAAAGAAAGAAGAATGCAAATTCATCATTTTCTCATTCTTAACTATAGAATGAGAAAAATAAGTAAGCAATAGTTTGTAGTTCAGAGTAAAGATGGTGTTAAATGAGATGACATTCTGATATGTAATTTTGAAACCTTCACCAATTTTTAAAATCAGCCTTTACTGTTATGGAGTAAAGAATCAGAGAGATGGTTTTGTTTGTTCAATGAAACAGAATCATCTGCTGAAGATGTTATGCTCAGAAAAACATCTAAAGCCGATGTGTCAGGTCAAGGTGGGAGACATGTACCTTCCACCCGAGCGCTGTCTCACAAGAGGAGCACCTTCTGGCTGATAGCACACATTTTACATTCAGTGGGCCAAAGGGACAAGTGATGAAAATGTCAGAAACCTAACACACCTTAACTAGTCCCTAAAAATTGTAATATAAAAGGAAGAAACACCCTTCATTCCTTCACTCAAGAGTTGCTGAGCAGGTATCATGCATGAAGACCGCTCGAAGTGTAGCAGATGCAGCAGGCCGGACCAATGGGTGTCCATGTAGCAGACGGAAAATTAGCACGAGTTTCAGAGTGTTATGAGTGCTCATAAAGTGGTCGGCTAGAGAAGTCAAAGAGTATTTTAAGCAAAATGTCTCACCTTGAGCAACAATGGCCAGCGTTCCTTCCCAGTGTTATGGGGAAGGAGAGTTTTGAAAAATCAACCTTAAAATAGAGGAGAGGTCCCTCAGAGAGAGCCAGTGTGCGGGTTTGAGGAAAATGTGAGGGAAAAAATTTCCTTAAAATGTTTGCTTTAGGGCAAAGACTCGTGAACTACCAATCCCTTGGCAATATAATAAAAAAGTTAGGTTGGACCCAACAACTGTAAGACCAACATTGTGGAAGGTTCAGACAGAAGCATTGCAGTTTGAAATCCATCCTCAGCAACTTAGTGACATAGGAAGACCTGTGCAAGAGTGGGGGAAGGTGGAAAATGTGGGGCTGGGGCTGAAGCATAAAGGGCCTGGTTTTGATCATTAGTGAGATAGATAGATAGATAGAAAGATAGATAGGTAGATAGATAGATAAGTAGATAGCTAGCTAGCTAGATAATAAATACATAAATAAATGATTGACAGATACATAGATGATAGAAGATAGTTGGTAAATAATAGATCCATGATAGACAGATAGATAGATGATGGGTAGATAGATGATAGATAGATAGAAGGATAGATATACAGATGATAGATAGAATGGGCCGGGGAGATAGCTCAGTAGAATAAGCACCTACCTGTTAAGTGAAGGGTCCTGAGTTCAATCCCCAGTACCACAAAAAAAAATTTAAAAAGATACATAGATGATAATTGGTAGATAATGGATCCATAGATAGATAGATAGATAGATAGATAGATAGATAGATAGATAGATAGATAGATAGATATAGATACATAGATACATAGGATAATAGATAAAATTAAATGAATGACAATAATAGAATTACTAAAGAAAGTATGTGACCAAGTAGTCTAAAATTAAGAAAAACTAAGAAAACTAAGCGAAGAAATACATAAAGGATTTCAAGTGAGTTGATTTTATTAAACAGACATACTGTTACGTAAAAGAAAGCTAGAGTTATAAGCGTAAAAGAAAGTAAGAGTTATAAGACAAAAGAAATGAGATAAAGAAAGGGAATAAAAGAAGATTCCAGTAGTCAGTAAAATTAAATAATTTTTAAAAGAATAAAGTGTTTTAATAGGGTTAAAAATCTAGAAATGAAAATAATGGCAGTAGAATAAAAGATGATGTACAATGATAAAAGAAATAAAACCAGAGTAAAATTAGGAACACTTCAGTGGACAAAGTATATACAACCTTTCTGTCCCACAAATCAAATTTTGTTTAATAAATATCTTGATTAAAATGTTTGCTTTCAAGGTGGAGTCTGTAAATTTGTGGGGGGTTTTTGTTTTGTTTTTTTTTTTTGTACTTTAAAAAAAGCACAAAAAAGGTCTACAGCATGTTCAATCTCACTACTAGATTGGACTCAGTGATTCTCCTGTTTACAGCCTCTCAAGAGCTGGGATTACAGGTGTGCGCCACCACACCCAGTCTCAACGCCCCAGGGGCAGGCCTGGCAAGGTAGGCCCAGGGATCGAACCTCCCAGCCCCTGTGCCTGCTTGCAGGTGCTTTAATCCTCTGAGGTATTTGGCCAGATCCATAAATTTGTCTTCTTAGTAGTTAAGAATATGGAGGAAGAATTGCACAAAGTTTTTTTTCCCCCTTTTACCTTAATGAGGTAAAAACAGGACCCCCTGTAATCTGAGTGCAGCTTCTAATACAATCTCAATGAGATGAAGGCCCTGGAATAAGGATGCCAGGCAGCTTTAGGGGAAGTGAGTACATCTGCAGCCCTCTGGCCCAGGGCACTCTATACTGCCTGCTCATTTCGTGAGGGGGAAATGCACTTAAATTCAACCTGTTGTTTTGTCTGCTCAAAACAACAACATGTCCACACTTGCAGAAAGGCTTTCTCTTTTCTAATAACTATTGTGCATTCAGGGTTTCACTAAGATCAATCTCATTGTTTCATTCTTCAGCTCCTTGTTGAGATATAAAGTCCCCTGTTCTTCAAGGACTGCTGCTTTAACTGGCCAGGATAACAAGTACTTTTCTTTGCAGCTCAGCTTGAATAACATTTAAATTCTCTATATTCAGGAAGATGCTTCTTAAAATCCATCAGTACTTGGTGGGCTCTGCTGGCTTGGAATGATGAAGTATGTTCAGACTGCTTCTCTTTGAATTACAACTGAAAGTGTAATGTGACTACGAAGCACCACATAAACTTCAAAATTGGGAATGAATGGCCAGTGGAGGAGTGCTAAGTATACCCTATACGCATAGTGTTGTATGGTGAAGCTATGATTAACCGAAGGAAAACAGCCCACGTCTAGAAGAAAAGTCCTCATGGGAAGTCATTTCAAATTACAGCTTGCAAGATGCTTCAGTCACCCCTGTGCTCTGATATATTAAAAAAAAAAAAAAAAAAAGATGAATTGAAAAATTAAGAATTTTAACAACTTAATTTTCCTGATTTTTTCTACTTCAGCAGAGAATCCTACAGCAGGCATTGAAGAGGTAATTAAAATCAAGATGCTCAGGAAATTGACTTCAATAGCATTAGAAAAAAAAAAGAGTGCCTCAGGGTAGGTTATGTTTAGCACAACACGCTTAATAGGATTTTGAGGGAAGAACTGAAAAATTGAGTATAATAAAGCATACTGTTGGTACCATCTTGGTATTGTTAATATCCTTATCTGACCTTGTGGATTGAATTTATCAGCATATCTGTAGCCATTTGCCATAAAGTAGGTTAGAACTAGTTCTTCACAGTCATCCCATATGTATGAGTTCATAATAAAATACAGTCCGCTTCCTAAAAGAAAGATCTATGGTAAATACACACACACACACACACACACACACACACACCCCATAAAATTTTGGAAATCTGAAATTCTGTTCTCATAAGACAATTTCCCTTTCTTATTTTCCTCCAACCTCTGTGAATCACCATGCTCCTTTCAGTTTTTACGAATCATAGAAACTCGTTATAAAGATCTTTAATATGAGAAATCATATAGTATTTATCCTTCGATGACTGAATCATTTCATTTAACATAGTGCCCTTACAGTTTACCCACTTGGTAGTGTAGGAGGGGGATCCCTTTCTTTTTAATGCTGAATAAAATTTCATTTTATTTATACACTCAATTCATTTATTTCTTTGGTTTTTTGGTACTGGGAATCAAACTCAAGACCTTGCACTGGCCAGACAAGCACTTAAGCTGCTGAGCTATCTTCCAGCCCCTACACACTCAATTCATTTATCCATGTGTCTACTGATGGATATCTGCTTGACATTCACAAACTATTATGAATACTGGTATTAAGATGGGTGTGTAGGGGTCAGGGAGATGGCTCAGTGGAATAAGTGCTTCCCATTCAAGCACAAGGGCCTGAGTTCAATCCCCAATTCTGCAAAAAGAAAAAAAAATTCAGTTATTGTGTAATTATCGCTTTGATACCTTGCTTTTCAATATTTTGGATATATTCATAGAATGGGATGGAGGGATTGTTTGGCAGTTTTAGTTTTGTTTAATGGACTTCAATACTATGCTGCTTACTACAGTTGATCCATTTTACATTGCCACTAGCAGGTCTAAAATGTTTGAATTTTCAATGTTGCAATGTATGACTCAGGGCTTTATTAGAGGAACAGATGATGTACAAATCTATAAGGAATTCCAACATTGGCTTACTACAGTCAGCTGCAGAGTCAGGTGAGGAAGGGTGGTGCACAGGGCATCTGTACACCCAAGACTTTAAGGATTCAGGACCATGGTATGAAGCTGAGTGCAGCGTTGTGCCCAAGTCTCTATCAGTCAGCGGAGGGGTCTGCGATGGAAAGCTGAAGAACCTGTGGCCAGAGAGTCAGCACTGGAAGCCAGGAGGTGAAGCCCAAGCTGACAGTGAGAGCTGAAATTTTCCAAGGAAGTGGAATGGCAACTACTTTATGTACCTTCATATAACTTTTTGCGCTGAGTAACACTGGGGAAGATGCTCCCCACCCTGAGGGGTGTGGCCCCCATGGCCCAGGGTGGGGAACAGCTAAAGAGATCCAGCCTAGCTGACACAGCGCATGGACTGCCACAGGTAACGTCATCACTAGTATTTATTCTTTCATTTTCTTTCTTCCTTCTTTCCTTCCTTTCTTGTTTGTGTATTGATTTCTCTTTCGTAGTGATCATTTCAATTGATAGGAAAGAAATATTTCAGTGTAATTTATATTTCTCTGATCATTAACAGTGTTGCCTATTTTCTCCTAAGTTTATTTGCCACATTTTGGATAAGTGATAATTAAAGTTTTATCTGCTTTTTTTGAAAAAAATATCAGGTTATTTGTTTTGAATTTAGAACACATTTATATATCCTGAAGATTAATCCCTTATCAGACATATGATTGACAAGTGTGTTATCATGTTCACTAGGTTGACTATTTATTCATTGGCCCACAAAAATTTTCCTTTAGCCTGATACAGTACCATTTGCCTCTTTGTTTTGTTACCTGTGATTTTGATGACATGAAGTCATCATGAAACGGTTGCTTGGCAAAGTAACCATTGCCACATCTGGTGTTGTGTTTTCATCCTCCTATTAGCTTTTCATCACCTGGACCCAACACCCAACATCTGCAGCATAAAAGGGGAGAGATTTAAATTTAATTCAGGATATTGGGGGTTCAGTCCATGGTTACTGGCTGGGTTCAAAGAAGGACTGTGTTGCAAGTATATGGCAGAACAAGGATGCTGAGCTCAAACTCACTGGGAAGCAGAGCAGGGGAAAGGGTTAGAAAAGAAGGGACTAGAGCCTGGATAGAGCACCCAAGCTCTTGTCCCCATGACCCACCCAGCCACACACAAAGGTGTGCTTTGCCAGTCTGCTAGATGTTTCCTCATCCAACCATGCCAGCACATCAGGATTCACCGTTATGCGCCTCTATTTTTCTTTTTTTATTATTAATTTTATTGAGAAACGAGAATCAATGAAATAGATTCAAAGCTGATTAATAGGACAGTTTCTAATACATTGCATATTGTTATCTTCTTGGTGGTTATTCATAGTACAAGATTCAGACATGATATCCTGTCCAAATACTATTAGTACAAATCTTTCTTCCCGTTGAACTAAGAGAAAGCAGCTGTATATCTAACTACTTTGTATATACAGATACAAAATGGTCCTTCCTTTATATCCCCCTTTTTTTGTTTAGTTTTGTTACATATGGGTATTCCATTGCCATTTAAGTATTGTAGGTGCTTGAACGCAGCAAAATAATCTGATATAGTCCAGTAGCCCATAATAGGAGTCGGTTATCCGTAGGATTGGCAAATCAGAAGTTGTTGACTTGAACCTTTCACAGCTCAGTGTATTTTTTTTTTTTTTTTTTTTTGTGGAACCAGGGATCAAACTCAGGCCCTTGAACTTGCCAGATACTTTTCTGCTGCATGGTTAATACCAAGATAAAGTAAGATCTACATAACAAGAAATGGAACTGTTATATCTGATAAGGTCAGTCAAGTCCCATCAGGATTTAGCCTGGAACCCTGTACCACAGTTTGTACACTTGTCAGTGTCAGCCATGTGGATGAGTCATGGCCATTGCTTAACCAATTTGCTCTCTGTGAAAGCCTGAGAGAATGTTTTCTGTTCATGTGACTCTCCATAGGCACACTGTATGTCATTGATCATGTTGTTCTGTGGCCCCCATAATCTCCTTGGTCAGAAAATTTTAAAAAAGCTGAGTTCCATGATTGTTACAGTACAGGTTCTCCTATGTCCTGAGTCTTCACTGACCTTGAAAGGCTAGGGCCAAAATGTTGGTTGTCCTTGCAGACCTTTTTTTTTCTCTAATTTTTGTTCTGCAAACTTAGATCGTTAACCCTCTAGGAGAGAAGCTTATTATTACCCTACAACATATGCAGTTGGGTTTAACCTCACTATCTGTCTGAATATCATACACTTTAGGCATAACATAGAACGTGTATTTTCCATCAAGTATTGACATGTTAAACTTTAAGTTCCTACAGAATATGGAGAAAAAAATTTTAAAAACATGAAGAAGCACATGTTTTTACATAGAGATTTAGAAATCCAACCATATATAACATTGTAGCAGGACAGTCCTGTGGTACTTTTTCTTGTTTCTTTTTTCATTTATTAACCTTTTTCAAAACAAACATTTATCTGAGAGACAGTGTGGCAATAATTGGTATGTCATGACAAGCAGCACATATTTAGAACAGAATGACAGGTATTCCAAGTATGACCTTTCTAGTACACATTGCTATCTTTAGTGCAGTTGCTTAGTTCACAGGTATCAGCATATATAGTTTTTCAGGGTAACAATCCTACCAATTAACTGCTAGTTACAAAAACCTGTTGATGTTTCTCAGAATCATTGCCTTACCCATTTTGTGTGTATAAGTGTATAGCTTTACCCCTGTTATGTTTCCTAGCTTTTCTCCTCATTGTCCAATCCTCAAGTTCTCACATTCCTTTTAATTGTGTTATACCTTTCTATTTTTCTTTCTTTCTTTCTTTCTTTCTTTTTTTTTTTTGATTTCTTATACTAGGGAGACTATATGATATTTACACATGTCTGGTTTATTTCATGTATGTGTATATCTTCAAGTGGCATCCACTTAAATATAAATGCTTCAAGTTTATCATTCTTCACAGTTGATTAATACTCCATTGTATAAAAATACCACATTTTCTCATCCATACTTCTATTTTTCTAAGAGTATCATAGTTCTAAGTCTTTTCTTTTTGTTTTAAGTCTATTTTGAGGTTTTTCTTTTCATATATGTTATATAAGGACTAACTTCATTCCCTTGCAGGGGGATATCCAGCTTCTCCAATACTATTAACTATAGAGAGTGTTCTTACCCTATTTGGTGAGATCCACAGGCCAAATAGAGGAACAAAACCAACCGATATTCCATTTTCCAAACAAACTGGAGCAGTTCCCAGATTCTGTTTCAGATACAGGCTTCACCAGACCTAAGATACAATGGCATAAATTCAATTATATTCTCCCAAAGAAGTACAATCCTTCCAAGAACTTACATTTGCACTGTAAACTGGATCTTCTACCTGGAGCTTAAATCTATCCTAAGGATTTTCTTGTGGCAAATGATTTCTGGGATTCCAAAATAGTGTGAGCATGTCACTAGTGATCTGTCAAGAGCATCTTCATAGGATTTTTGGAAGCTGTTAAATGCTTGGGAAATGCAACCGTCCCACCCCATTCTAGGCATTCTCAGGTATGATTCTATGACATTCATTTCTTCTTAAGAATATCCCAGTTTCCTATAACTCACTATGGTTGTAGAATGCTGGACTGTGTTGGATTGTGGTGTCGAGTTCAAGCACCTAAGTTAGTTGAATGTCAATGGAGTGCCCACTTTTGACAGGTGTAGACAAAGGAAGGGTTGTAGAAAGAAAAAAGCATGATGTGTGTGTATAGACAGTACTGTTGGGATAGATAACGCTGTGCTTCTACATAATTCTATGAGAGGCAAGATCTGCACTAATGGTGGTTGGACATGCAACCACCATTGCATTGGTTGGTCGGCTTCTAGTACTACGGTCATCCACTAGGAAAATAATTATTGAATTTTTGATATAATTCAGGTATAAAAAATAAGATAAATAAGCAGCTACACTCTTAATTCACTGATAAGAGATATCTGCTAAAACATCTGTAAATATATCATGTATGCACCTTGTAGAATACCAAAACATTATGAAAACAGTTTGCAATGTATTAATTCATTGAATCTGTATGGTTAAGGTGTCTTGAAACTGTCTGATTGACGTTTGTATTTCAATAAAATAAAAATAAATAAATAAATAAAATAAAATGAAAATTTCTATTAAAAAAAAAGAAAAAAGGAATATCCCAGTTTCCTTTTAACAATTATGTTTTTTCTTTGTGAATGTTTTTTGGCAGAATGATACTTGTTTCCCAACTTTAAGCACATGTGGCACCCAATCTACTCTTCCCACTACTGCTAACTGAAGGCTTCTTTTCTTTGGCAAGAGCCATCTAAGATACTTGCTGTGTGGTGCTCGCTCCCTGGATACCTACAACCACTCTTATCTCCTCTCTGAACCCAATTATTCTACTGATATGTATTGTCATCTTTCTTCAATCAGCAATGTATTTTTCCTTCTTTCCTGACATACCAGAAAGAGGCTGATGTATTTATCAACCAGTTGTGAAACCTTGAGGAGGTTACATGAATTCTGGTACTGATAATAGTTCCAGCCACAGAGAATTAAGAAAATTAAGCACAGTGTCATAGGTACAGTGCTTGGCATGCAGCTAGCTGCTGTATTCTCACTGTTATTGTTGCTGTATACAAAGTGCATGACAATAAGCCACAACATATATTCCAAAACATGTGAATACCTGCCCTCTAAAGATGAAGTGTCTTTAGACAGTCCAATAGAGCGAGTGGACCAAAACTTAATGATTTTACTCTCATGTATCCAACAACTACCATTAAATTCAATTTCCCAGCATAAAACTTGGCCTTCCATAAAAATAAATGGAATTAATTTGCTGAACCCGCTTGTAACCATTACTCTCTCATGCTGGCTCTTTAATGATTTAGTTTTCTTTTTTTGTTTCTTTAAAATCCCTAGAGAATATATTTAACTGAAATTGGCCAAGACATCAACATGGAAAGTTGTTCATTGGTGGACTTCTTACTCTGGGCAGTATACTTTCTATCATAGTACTTTTGAACACTGCATAGAAAGTTCTGGAAATAGCATCTTCTTTACCCTCTTCACTCCAGGAACTAGTACAGTAGAGCTAGAGGAAGCAGAGCGCTCGGTGACTGAGTGTATGATGGAACTTATTAATAACCTAACTTAACAATCAAACTCTTCTGATGATCTCTTGTCCCTAAATAATGAATTACCAAGTGAAAGCCCAAGCTGTGAACTCAATCTAAAAAAGCAACAAATGCTATTTCACCCACTTGGCACTTCCTGCCCTTTCATCTTCTACTCTTTTTCATGTGGTGTTTGATTCAGTTGGCAATTTAAATATGTGGATGGATTTTTTTTCCAAAAGAATTAATTAGGGTGTCTGAGATACTGAAACAAGCTAAAGAGTGCATATTGATTAAAGAGTTCTGCTTTCAGTTATAAACAGTCAATCTCAAGTCCCTTCTTCTCTCCTCCCTATGGCACAAACTGTATGCTACTGGGAGTGTTTCTTACACAGCCTAGAGAAAGCATATGTTGTATGGGGTTTATGGCTATGGTTCACTAAACCTGGCCCATCTAGAAATTTTCTGGGTCATCTATAAGCAATGGGAGTCACACATACACTCCTATTCCTCAGATGTTTTATTTGTAACTGGGACAACGATGCACAAAATAGGGCATTTGCCCACAGACAACATACGGCCTCTGTGAGTAGCTTTGCATCAGTATTTTACTATGGTAAAGTGTCATGTCTTTCTTGGCAAGACGTTATTTAACTACACAAAGAGATCAATAGCTTATTCACAAACAATCTAGATTCTATGGATCAAAAATCACACCACAGGACCAGTCAAATAGCTCAGCAGATTAAAGCTGCTGCTTAGTAGATGCAGGGGCTGGGAGTTCAATCCCCAGGCCTGCCTTGCAGGCCCTACCCAAGGGAGTGCTGAGATAGGCAATTGAGACTAGGCAAGGTGGTGAGTGCCTATAATCCCAGCACTTGGGAGGCTGTAAACAGCAGGATCACTACGAGTCCAATCTATGCAGTGAGACCCTGTACATCTTGTTACACCCTGTCCTAAATAAATAAATAAATAAATAAAATCACACCCTTTTTTGCTTCATACTATTGGAAATCTCACAAGCAAAAGGAAGACAAAGTGAGTGCATTATAGGAAATTAAACAAACAGAAAGGAAAGGAAAACAACTACATGGTCATGATTTCATCTCTGGTTTTGGCTTCATGTCTGTACAGATTTCACTGTTGGTCCTGGTTGTTTTCCAGGCTCTCAATTCCAGCTAGCATTGCCTTTTCATCAGTTCAGAGCAGATTCATAGAGAGTACAGCTTTGGAAGGATTGGCTCAAGATGGAAAGTTTCCCAACCACCTCCATCTTTCTGCCTGAGGAGTGAAGGAAGGCTATGCTCTGCGGTGTGCCAGGTGATATGATTGCAATCTATTCATGTAAGCTCCTTACAACAAAGGAGTGACTCCCTGTTATTAATATCTAATGCAAATATGAACAGTATCCAGCAAAAGGGAAATAAGAGGCAAAATAGGTTGAATGGAGAAGCGCACACTGCTCAGTGGCTGACGCATAACTGCACACATAGGAGTTAGGATAATGGAAAAATACTACTGTTATATTAACATGAACAATAAACTTCTAGTTCTCTGTTATCCCTCCTCTTTAGAGAACTTCTACCAGTTGACCTCTACCTTTTCGCTTCCATGAGACATTCGGAAGTAAATCCTGTCTTGTATCAAGCATATATTTTAAAGTTAGTTTTAATAATTCAGAGTTCAGTACTCCAGGCATGAATTTCATTACTTGCTTGCGTTACTTCTTTCTCCATTGCAATTGTATCAGCCCTCCAGACAATCTTCATTTCCCTGCTTTTGCACAACAAAGACTTTGAAAAGCATTTTTTCACAGGGCATATGTGTTGAGCTGAGAGTTGGCAAGGGACACTTGTTGATTATGAAGGGCTACTCCATGCTTAGAGAAAATATGCATATTTGTTTTTCAGTCTCCCAAGTGCTGGGACTCCATAAGAGTGCTACCTAGCCCACTCTCAGTCTCCATCTCTGAGCACCCCGAGTGCGGTGCATGGCTTATGGGGATCGACCCCTGGCTCCTGCTCCTGTCTAAGCCTTAGTCCACTGATCTATTTGGTTGGCCTTGCCCACCTTTTTCTACTTTGTGTTACAGGAGAGAAAACTAAGCCTGTCTTAGTCTTATTCTATTAAGGTAAAATGTTTTTGTTTATTTTCTCTTGTTTTTATAACCTTACACTTTTTATCTTCATAAGTCAAGTTCAAACATTTCAGTAAAGCAGGGCCAGCCAGAGAGCTTAGTGGATTGAATCACTTACTTAGGCAGATTCAGGGACTAAGGTTTGATCCCCTAAATACAGTACCAGCCCCACCCCTGTGGCCTGCTGAAGTGGCAACTGAGACTGGGTGTGGTGGCGCATGCTGTAATCCCAGAGCTTGGGAGGCTGAAAATGGGAGAATCACTGCGAGTGCGAGCTGCGTAGTGAGACTCCGTAGACCCTGTACTAAATACATAAAAATAAAAAAATAAATACAAATTTCAGTGAAACGGATATGAGTGCTGAAGACTCAGACTTTACCAAGAAGTCAGAATATCATGCAGCAACACAGTGCAGTCAAGAAATTCACATCTTCCCTAAAGGCAGTGGAAGGTGCTCAGTGAGTGACGGTTTAAATACTTCTACAGTCAATAGAATATAGCAAAATAGAAGAAGTAATGAATATACGAATGATAAAAGAGCCACAGTCCTTCCCCCTTTCCATGTCTTAACAAATCCTTCATCTAAAACAATACAAAGAGCAGCTAATCATTAATTGTACTTCACCCAGGCAAAAGCATCTTGTGCCATGAAGGTATTGAGAGCCTATTTTCAACCACTACTTTCCTGCAGATTTCTTCCTTGTGGGGAATTAAGGATCGCCTCTCTCAAACTCTACCTTCTCTACAGGAAATTCATCAGGGATTACAGCATGCGCCACCACACCCAGTCTTAATTGCCATCTCAGCAGGCCGCAGGGGTGGGGCTGGCACTGCATTCAAGAGATAGAACCATAGTCCCTAAATCATCAATTAACTGGACACAACTTCCAGACACCCATTTATATGAATACTTGGTTGGGTGAGCATTTTCTGGAAGCAAAAAGGTCGAATCCAAAAGACGGAGGAAGATGAGTCACATTAAGACCCAACACCCAGCCATGTGGAGTACACTGTTTCCTTCTTCTGTCACAGCCTAAATCATCACCTGACCTGATTTTTTTCCTGGGTTTTTATTTGTCCAGTTGGCTATACCCTCATTGATCAAAGTCTAATTACATGAACATGCCTATCCACCTCTATTTCTTCTTCTTTATGTCTCTCTCTCTCTCTCTCTCTCTCTCTCTCTCTCTCTCTCTCTCTCTCTCTCTCTCTGTGTGTGTGTGTGTGTGTGTGTGTGTGTGTGTGTTTATTGCTCCTTGGGAGCTTTCCGACTGCCTGAGTCATTGGCCCTGGCTGCATAAATTGGTGAGCTGAGGCTCCAGATACGAAGCTGTCCCTGCTTCCTTCCTAAGTTATAAATGATTCTCTCTGGCTCGAAGACACTGCATTAATGGGCATTATGGATAGGCAGGCTCTTTCTCAGAACCGTGATGTTGAAGACAATTGCTGTGCCTGAGACAGGGGAGACGTGGAAGGCCGTGGCAGAGGGAGCGAAGTTACTGTTTTTCAAAAGAAAGATAAATTTAGAATAATACATAAAGTGATTGGATATAGTAGCAACAGAGTAGAGTCAAGGCCAGCTGGTGAAAACACATTAAACCGTCTTTAGTGCAAATTATCTGTAAAGGCTCAACATCTCTTTTATGTTATGTAACACACACATATTAAAAACCCTCATTTTTCCATCTATGCCAAATTTTTTGTCTTGTGAGGGGCAACAATAGAAAAATACTGTATAGGATAATGGTGCAGTACACTTTAAAATTAAAGGAAGGCTCAGCTCTCTTATAGCAGATAAAGATGAAGAGTAGAGAGAGAGTGAGATTAAGAAAAAAAGATATAGTGCTGACTCCTATTCAACATAAGTCAGGGAGGATGGAATTAGAAAGGGGATTAGGAAGCACACTGAAGGGCTATATGATAGGAGCTTGCTGGATCAATGTCTTTTGTGAACCTACTTTATTATCTTATATAGTTTTCTTCCCCACTTATTTGTCTTCATGCTGGGAATTGAACCAAGGACCTTCACAATAAGCTGTATCCTTAGCCCTTTTTAAGTTTAATTTTGATAGAGTGTCTCATAAGTCACTAAACCGCCTTCTCTAGGCTTGAACTTCTGATCCTTCTACTTCAGACTCCTTCTTGAGTGCTTCAGTAATTGACCTGCACCAATATGCCTGTCTTTATTCTAGTTTCTCCAAGGCAAAACCATAAGAATTAAAAGTATAACTCAAAACTACTTGCAAGGAGCATAAGATGAAACAGCTTCTGTTTTGGAGCTTGAGGCACCTGGGTTGTTTCCTGACTGTTACAGCTTATACCTAGGTGTCCCCCCAAAGACACATGTACTCATAGAGGAAGCATTTCAGAGATGGATTGATCTAAGGTATGTGAATATGGCTTATGCATAAACAATAACTGGATCAGTCCACTGACTGGATTAGTGTTTCTGAGTGTGACCAAATGGATTTACTGAAGACAGAAGATCCATCCCCATGTGGCTGATCAATAAGCTTCTAGCCTTGATGAAAGTAGAGGGAAAGGAAGGCTCACTGCTGCAGTTTTCTTCTGCCCGCTCTGCCACAGACTTTTTCCTCCTCTGTCATCTTTCTGTGCTCTGTGCTCTGCCACCTTGCCTTGGAACCAGCTCACTAAAGATGAAAAACTCTGCAAACTATGAACTAAAATAAAAACTTTCTTCTTTTAACTTGGGGGCATCAGGGTATTTTTGTCCCAGTAACAAGAAAGGTAACTGACATTGACCTTATGATGTACATCTGTATGATACTAAGGCAGTTCTTTGGCCTACCATCCTGTAAATGGTGAATAAACACCTGCTTCTTTTATTTCACCCTTCTTTTAAAATCACATCCCATGGGTCCTGTTCAATGTTAGCTTTAAAGAGACAGTAAAATGAATTGATCTGGGGTTGTATGCAGTTAAGTGGTACAGAATTTGCTTAGCCTACACCACGGCCCTAGGTTCTGCAAGTATAAATAAATAAGTCAGATGAAATACATGTTTCATGCGGGGTATTCCCACTTTGTTCATAGTTAAATGTTCATAATATGAACTTGAAATTCATAGTATCTGTTTGTGAAATTTTCATCTTTTTCTTGAATACTGAGCTAGTCAAATAGATTGCAGTAGAATTCAGACCTTTGAACCAGCATGACATTCATTAGTTTTGTCCCTACCATGTGGAGAGGAAAATACTGAGCAGGTTTCACCCTGACAATTTATAAAGCACAGCTAGTAAAACTAGCATAATTTGAGAAATCAGATCATTTCAAGCTAGTGGCACTCAGTCGTGTTCTCAATTTAGAGACCTTCTACTAAGTATCAAGTACAACTCACATTTGGAGAGGATACAAATCAACCTGGTTTCATTTGATACAAGAGAAAAATGACTGGGAAGCTTCATGGCATTTCCATGCTGTTTCTTCCAGTCAAGAAGAATAAAGGCAGATGAAAGGAGGTTGATTCTCTAATCAGTGAAGGTCCTTCTGGCTAAAGAGCCAGAGGGTCATTGTTCAAATTCTTAAGGATAGAGCAATAAAATCTCAAAGTTAAGCTCTTAAAACAACAGGGACTTAAACATTAAAATAGTGGGGAATGATGCACTTATCAAAGCACTTCCTTGGAATCTCTTGTGATTGTATTGGTCTCACTTGTGATTTGTTTCTGGTATATTGGAGTAGAGTGTGGTTATCTCTGAGGTGAGGAAGCCTCTTTATTTAAAACATATGAATATATGCCCAGTTCCAGTCCTTCCCAGGGAATCACAGTCAGCAAGCCACACCAGGATATTACTGAGGCAATGCAGCATTGGACAGACATTACAAACATTTGCATTAAATGTGTCTATCTCCTACACCTTGGACAGCGCATTTGATAGGGAAAGCAAACCTCTGTGCTATAACTTGGACTACATGCTTGCTGTGGAACTAAAATCAAATAAAAAAATGTTTCATATATTGTCTTGATTATTTTTCTTTCATTTCTGGCATAAAATATTTAACACCCAAAATTAAGGAACAAGGGGTTTATTGAACTCATTGTTTATGCAGGTTACAGTCCATAATCTGCTGGCTCCAAGGTGTGGTAGAATGGCACAGAGGCAACAGTCCAAGGTGGCAGAAAACAGAAACAGCAACACAATCAAAAGAGGAGAGAAAGCCTCTTTTCTTCCCTTATATATATCCTGCTTACAATATAAGGGAGGAAAAGACGCTTTCACAATTGAAAACATTTTTGGGTATAGCATTCACAATTTCCATGCCCTCCTCTTGCAGGAAGTGTGGAAGTATATAATGTATGAACCCTAGATCCCTGCTGACTGACTTAAACTTTTAAATTTCTCAAGCTGATGCAACAAATGTCATCCTGGAGTGGTAAGGGCAGTTCTTCACACCCCAGGATGTACAACTGCTGAGTTACTCAGTTAAGCTTTTAGACCTCAAGTTGATACCATATATTAACCATAATATAGATCAATCAAATTTCTGGGGCAAAATTAACAGAATGCCTTATGGAAGAAACAGGAATGGATTGCTCCTAAAAGTCGCTGGATGATCACATGGTCATTGATATGCACCACACGGCACCAATGTCTGACCACAGCACCACGTACAAGTATGTGTCAGAAAGACACTCATGGCTCTTCATGGGCTTTTGAGATTTAGGCTCAACATGCTGTCCCCCTGCCCACTCTCAGAGTACTTTAACATCTCTCTCCTGTGTTCTCTTCAAGCAGAGCCTGGGTAACTTCATCTTGACCTATATCGGAAGCACAGTGGTACCCAGCAGATGCTCCATAAACAGTATTTATGGGAATCGTACATCACGGCAACCCTGGGATGCAATGTGTCACAGAGCCACAATAAATAAAAGGTGTGACAGGAGCACTCTTTTAAAGGGTTTCTCTGGGTACAGAGGAGAGAAACTATAACCCCATGATATATGAATTTTCATTGCTCAAGAATATGAGTTTTATTTAACAAACCAAGGTAATTTTAATAAACATCCAATTTGGGCGATATTTTCTTCAACCTTTTTTTCCTTCTTTTTGGCCAGATTTGCTGTCCTTTTCCTCTTCTCTGAATTAACCTAAAGGATGGAGCTGCTTAATGACAAATAGAAAATGACAACAGTAAAAATAGAACCAATTATGTGGGAAGTAATAAATTCAATGCAATGAAGAATTTAGCTACAGCTGTGAAGGTTTATTCTCAAGAAATGTATTCTACTTCAGAATGAAAATACACACAGAGATATATAGAGGAAAATAATGATGTCAATATCATTATTTCCCTGGACAAATGATGAGAACATAAGAAAACATTGCTCTGGCCCCTTAACACGTAGAAACTTACACAGGATAACAAAACCCACTCTTGTACTGGGTCTTGAAGGTTGGGTAAGGTCCAGAGAGAAACAAATTGCAATTTACAATTCAAGACCTATGATATAAGGCAAATTAATGAGAAGTCCAGGAAATGGGCTCCTAATTATTTAAGTATTTTAAAGGAATGATGATCACATATTGGTGATATAGTTACTAATATAAACAAACCAAAAGAAAACAAAACATGGAAAATCAGAAGGAGGTAGATGATTTCGGCATAAAATGAACTCTATTCTACATATATTGATTTTTAGAACAGAAATAAGAACCTATTACCAGATTAGAGATTAAAAATTAGAGCCATAGCTAGTTGAGTTGACATATACTCATAATCCGAACACCCACGAGGCTGAGGCAGGGTGGGTGTTCAAGGCCAATCAGAGACAGAAGCAAAGACTCCATCTCAAATAAACAACAACAGAAAAGAAAGTTTTAACAAGAAATTACAAAAGAAAATGTTGATATCCAGAAGATGAGAACAAGTATTTTGGCAAGACAGGAAGTGAGCACTTTATACCCTAACAATAAGGTTACAACATTTTTGAAGATAGATATTATAAACAATACAAAGAATGCTAAAATAGAGTAAATCAGGGCCTTGCAGGTTGAAAGAAGAGCAGAGACTCAGGTAAGTGTAAACTTACAAAAGCCCAAGAAAAAGGAGCATGATGCTGGATGCCGCAGGTGGTCAAAGATAATGAGGTCTTAGAAAGTTCTTGAGCTAGGGGAGATAGCTCAGTAGGGCCAGGGAGATAGCTCAGTAGAATAAGCGATTGCCTGGCAAGTGCAGGGTCCTGAGTTCAATCCCTGGTAATGCAAAGAAAGAAAGAAAGAAAGAAAGAAAGAAAGAAAGAAAGAAAGAAAGGAAGGAAGGAAGGAAGGAAGGAAGGAAGGAAGAAAGAAAGGGAAAGTTCTGGAATGTAGGATTAGCTAGAGTAGGGCAGAAGGAGTATAGGGATTAATTTTACATATTTATGTTGGTATACTTCCTGTACCACTTACTGTGGTGTTAGGACCAAGCTCTGTATGTGTCCACCGTCATGTCTTTCCTCACATTCTTTCCCTCACTCCTAAGTCCACAAGGTATATTGAGGCTGTTCTGCTACATGTGAGACCTGGAGTCCTTATAACCATCTAGTGCAAACACACCCAACAATGACCAACTCTGCTTCTGTGCTTTGTGTAAGCCCTCCATTCCCAACAGAATGAAACTAATGGGTCCAATATACAGTTTTTTTTTTTTTTTTTTTTCCTAAACCAATTAGGCTTGGTCAGGGATTGTGGTCAGATCCAGCATGGTTCTAGTTCACAGGACATGTAAGAACTATAGACTGTCTAAAGCTGAACAGTGAGCAGGTTGGGCTTTCTTACCATTTCTGGTGCCAAGAGCATAGATGAATACCAAAAAAAGATCAAATGTGAAATCTGGGGTGAGAATGCCACTGTTCCTTCATGCCCCTTATCTCATAGGATGACTAATCTAAGAGTAGCCTAGAGGGTCACAGTCAAATTTTGTAGCCTGCATGTCTAGTCAAGCTCATGACATTATCTACCAAAATGTAACGGAGACAGAGTAGGAGGTGAGAACATCACTTCTGATCCACATTTCCCTGGGAGTGTTGTCCATAAACTCTCACAAGATTGCTGGACTGACCAGCTCAATGTCTGATTCTAGTTTTCTTTTTTTTTTTTTTTTGGTGGAACTGACCAGCTCAATGTCTCACTCTAGTTTTCTTTTTTTTTTTTTTTTTTTTTTCATTTTTGGTGGAACTGGGGATTGAACTCAAGCCTTTGCACTTCCCACGAAGCACTCATTCTACTGAGCCATCTCCCCAGCTCTTTTCAATCTCTGACTTTAAATGTACACAATTGTCATACTTACCTTTCTTGTTGCTGAGACAAAATATCTGACACCCAAAGTAAAAGGAGGAAAAGTTTATTTGTCTCACAGCTCATAGAGATCTTATCCAGGCTGCCCACTCAGGGTAAATAACAAGCATGCCCAGGGAGGGGCAGCCCTGGTGGTGGTATCCAGCCATGAGGCAACCCTAGCGTCGCACACCCAAGATCTAGCCACCCTATAAAGCCCCACCTATGACCAAATGAGGCTTTAGGGGGACAGCTCCATAAAAACCATAAAATGGACCATGTTTCAAGGTCGATTCTGCCTCTCATTCTATGTGCGTCTTTGGTGTACATCTTTTCATATCTCCCTCAGGTTTTTCATGTGTCAAATGGCAGTATATTTACTATTGTACAGATTTGACGTACCTTACAATGTCTGATGAATTGTAGCCCTTTGGCAAATGCTATATCACCCTAAATTGTGAACACAGAATGGAAAAAATTCTTAGTGTATGAAATAGAATAGGACAGAAGCTATCTGGACTAAAGCCCTAAATATTTATTTCATAATTTTCTCTCAATACTCCCCCTACTATATGATGTGTGAATCTCAATTTGCCTTTGAATTAAAAATTCTAATGTGCACACAGGGACATCCTTTAACATCTGTAAATATCTCACTAAGAGTTCAAAGACCAAGGAAGCGAAGGTGTGGGAAATCAGAAAACTCTAAAAATTAAAATAAAATATTAAAAATTAGGTAGCACTAACTGCAAAGAAGAATCTTATTTTTGTCATTACCCTTGAATAATTGGAACTTTGAAGTCTAACACATATAGATTTTATTTTTAGAATACCATCATAGTGGATTCTAGGATAAAATATATTTAATTTAATATTCTAGACAGAGATGTCTCAGGTGAAATAGGATGAACAGATGGGCTTGGATTTTCCCATATATTGTTGGAACAACAGAGTCAAAACTTGTAAGTGGAAGGAGTAGAGAATTATTTTGGCTGATGGTGTCTGGGTTTTCAGACAATGATCAACAGAGCCACTTGGCAGAGAAGCATGAAAAAGGAGAACTGTTCAACTCATGGTGTCTGAAAGCAGAGACAGGAGAAGAATGCAAACTACTGCCTGGAAAGGACAAGGTTCTGAGTTTGATTTCAAGTAGAAGAAGAAGATGACAACAACAAAGAAGAGGAAGGAGAAGGAGAAGGAGAAGGAGAAGGAGAAGGAGAAGGAAGGGGCAGGGGAAGGGGAGGGGAGGGGAGAGGAGGGGAACGGGGAGGGGCTCCATGGTAGGCAACTGACTCTGCAATCTCTGCTCTAACATAGAACCAGATCACAAATTATTTTTACAAGGAGAATCCATCTCCATGTAGTAATAGTTAAAGAACTTGGATGGCTAATGATATATTATGCACAAAGGCAGAAAAAGTGGATGCTTATTAGGAGGAAAAAGTTAATCTGCAATAGGTACTGAGAAATGGAAATAAACTGCTGAAAAGCAAAGAAAGAACTAGTATAGGGGAATGAAGATAGGGTAAAGGAAAAAAAGAAGGAAGGGAAAAGAAAAAAATACATACATATATACAAAAGATAGGCATGTAGAGATGAAAGAAGGGAAACATATATTATACATAAACAGAAGATACATGTATGATAATTTACACATTTCCACAATTTACTTTAGTCTATTGGATGGTTCTCTCCCCTTTTCTCTTGTCGCTTTTGCTGTCTTCTGGCTCCTTGGGCTGTTGCCCCTGTGCCATGCCACCCTGCCTTGGAGCTGATTATGGACTGAAACCTCCCAAACTGTCAGCTAAGTAAGTCTTGCCTTCCTTAATTTGGGCCCCTGGGATTTTGTCACAGCAATGAGAGAAAAGCAACCAAGACAGGATATGCTACTCACCTACAAGGGAGTGAGCCACGTGCCCTGGAGCGAATGGGTCTCCGCATAAGTGTACTGAGGGGAAGAGCCGGGGCAGGCAGCAGAGGCTGCCGTACCCTATTGGGACCACATTCCACAATGCACTGACAAAGGGACAGGCGGAGAAAGCAGAGGGGCTTGGAGACAGGGGTAGTGGAGGGGTGGTAGGATCGAAAGAGGTCAAAAGTGGTCACGAGAAAATAAATGTTGGATTGTAGTGGGTATTTTATTAGCTTGATGATAGGGCTTGTTTCATGGGCATGTGTGTTGCAGCTGTGTGTATATGCCTGTTTTCCAAATTACAAATCTATGGCTCTTCTAGCCTGTAAGTCTCTAAAATTCTGTGGATTTTACATGTGTTATAAATCTATGTAAATAAAAGAAAGTAAAAACAGCTATCATCCTATTAAATAAAAAAAAAAAATCATTAATTTGAACAGGCCACTCTAGAAAAACAGATTATTAATTTAGATTTCCTTACATGTACTATGTATTTTTATTCTTACAAAACCAATGAGGGCTGGGGAGATGGCTCAGTGGAATAAGTGCTTCCCTGGCAAGTGCAAGGGTCTGAGTTCAATCCCCAGTTCTGAAAAAATAAAAAATATGATATTTTACGGACTGCACCTAATTCTGGGTTTAATTCTGGCATCCCTGGTATTGTATGTAACATTTTTATATATTTGCTTCTGTGAAGGGATAGGATCCTTAGCTATCAGATCTTTAAATAAGTTGGTAACACTAAAAAAGAAGTATCATTGTACTAGTGAAAATCCAAGCCCATGTGTTTGCTCCATTTCACCTGCAGATATCTTATTTCTGCTTTAGTCCTTCATACCTGTGGCCTATTTCCTTTCTTATTTTAGCCAAGCATGTCAAGATTTCCCCTCTGAGTTATTCACAAATGGGGACCCAGGAATTTCATGGTGGTTAATAAAAGAAAAATCTGTCTTCCAAATATATAGGCAATATAATCAGTTCCAAAAATACTCTGGAGACTTCCACTCTTCCCGGTTGTCCTTTGACAGATGCAATATCCTATTGTTCAATTTTACAACTCTGTTTATGTTTTATTTATTTTCTGCCAAGTTAAAATGAATTAAAATTTAATTTTATGTTGAAAATTGTTTGGGAAATTCAAAACACCTTGAGGTAACTGGAGATGCTCTGGAGACCAGAGGCTGGAGGTGGAGAACAGGCAGGGAATTCAAAACAGAAATGAAACTCGTGATGTGAGGCTCAAGACGGCTTCCTCGAGCATGCGATTCCTTCCTAAGGTGAATAAAATGTCTGCAGGTCTGTGAGAACAACTCTTTTAGATCCCATGTAGGAGTGAGACAATGCAGTGTTCGTTTTTCTATGCCTGGCTAATTTCATTCAGCATAATGATCTCCCTGTTTATTCATGTTTCAAGTGACAAAATCACACATTTTTCAGTAGTTAATACACATCACTGTGCAGTTCTACCACACGTTCTTCATAAATGTGTCCACTTACAAGCATTCAGGCGCGTTGTCCATCCTGGGTGCATGGGCCTGCGTAGATGTTCCCACACTGTTGATTTCATTCCCTTGTGTATTTACCATACACTATTCCCAGAGCCTTAGAAATAAGAGAAGTACAATCCAGAAAATCATAATATATAGAATCAGAGATGCCTGCCACTGTATGATCCGTCCCTCAATCAACGAAAAATAGCATCTGTACGAAATACCAAATTATACTCTTTGTTTTACTGTGTGCTTTTTTCACCTGCGTGGAAGCATTAAATCAGCATTTCACCTGAAGTCTGAGGTACTTGTTTAATACACAGGTGAATGTGCATACATTAGACAATATCAAAATTTTAACATGTTTTAATTAATTAATTAAATTTATTGTTATTATTACTATTATTATTTAGCCCAGGGTCTACAGGGTCTCACTGCACACGTCGGACTCCCAGGGATCTGCCTATTTTCAGCCTCCCAAGTGCTGAGATTGTAGGCACGTGCCACCACACTCAGTCTCAATCTCCATCTCAGTGTGCCCCGGGGTTGGGGCTGGCACAACACACTGAGGATGGAACTTCAGTCCCTGAGTCTGCCTAAGCAGGTGCTTTAATCCACTGGTCTATCTAGCTGGCCTATGTTTTAATTAATTTAGTCACTTTTTTAGAAGACTATGACTCTTCAGACAGTGTTGGTGCTAGGAGCACACAGAAGAAGACTGACAGTGTCTGCTACCTTATAAGTCTTGGGATTTTATGGCCAAGGCCTACTTGTGGTGGGGCACAGAAGAAATAGGGTGACAGTTAAATTGTTTACCTAGGCCTGAACTAGCCCAGAGCGGTCAGGGGCAGGAAAAGAAATGGAAATTGAAAGGAGGCACTAGGAAACTCTGGTGTTCAGCGCTACCCAGTTGGGTCAGAGATCAGGGCCTGTTCTTCTCAGGCTTGCAGATATAGGGAGCAGTATGATTAGCTGGGATTGGCGGGTTGCAGGAAGAAGCACTGTGTTACACAACCAAGACAAAGCACAGGGCATCCAGGGCATGGCTTGGCAGTGTTCTCTCTCCTGCCTCATCAGTTTAAGGTGACTTGTGGCAAGAGTGGAATGAGGGGTCAAAGCACCCTCAATTTTTGAGTTGCTGGATGGAAGACATTTTCCTGGACAGTTGTGCTGATTGTTAGTGTGCTCTGTGAAACAAAGGAACGTATGTTTTGTTGTAGGTTTTGGATACTTTGTACAATACTGCTTATCATGCCTTGGCCGATTTAGTCGGACTAAACCCACTTATTTCTTGAAGGCAGCTATGAGGTACTAGAGCAAAGGTACTAGGAAGGAAAGGAGAAAATGGAAGAAAATTTTATATTTTTAGAATCAATACATAGGGAATTATAGGAATCCCTGTTACTTTAAATCAACATGTGTCAACTCATTTGAATTTGTTTGCCAAATTAGAAACAGACTGTAAAATTACCAATAATAAAATTGTTTTGACTTTAAAAGTATTTTCTGAGACCAAAATAGGGCCAATACACTAAGTGTGGCAGAGGTTAATGCTTAACATAACAGTGGTATAATTTTGTCATACTAATGATTTTTATTTTATCCTCATGAAAAGTGCAAAATACATTGTTTGTATGCATTCTCTTCTCAGTTCATTTTACTTATTTCCACTAGGGACATTTTAATTTATTGACTCTATAATAAAGTGGGTTTTGTGCAGAACAGGCCCTGATCTCCGACTTATACAGAAACAAACAAAAATAAAAGCATAAAAATTTTATAGGACATAAGATAAATAATACAACTAAGAAATACTTATTTTTGCTTCAGTAGTGAACAATAATAGCTTAGCAAGTCATGGTCATTGAACAAGTTTTAGTGATACTGAAAATACACTAATTTATTAAATATATATATATATATATACACACACACACATACATATAAAATATACTGACATATTTGCATTTTCTTATAATTTATCACAAAGCAAAATGATCCATATCATTTTAATTTTTTAATGTATTTATTTGGCACAGGGTCTCACAACACAGCTCAGACCTGTAGTGATCCTACAGTTTCAGCCTCCCCAGTGCTCTGATAGCAGGCATGTCTCACCATGCTCAGTTCAGTGGCCAGCATGGCTTTCTCCAGAGTTCTGGGACTGACATGGTGTGTGGAAACTGGGGATCAAACTTGGGTCCTTGCATTTGCCAGGCAGACACTTAGACCATTGAGCTATCTTCCCAGTACCTGATATATACTATTTCAAATCATATAGTTTCATAAGGAGAGATAAGATATGACTGTCAATACAGAAAACAATCAAGAGTTAATGAGTTCCACAGAGGAAAACAGTAAGGATGAGAGACATTAAAGGCCAAAGAATTTGTTTAGGAAGGGCATTCATGGACTTCTCAAGAGGCCTTTATAAAACAGAAATTTTAGCAACAAGAAGACAAGCCTGTTGTAAGCAAGCAGGAAAGTGGGTTTGTGGTCCATCAGAATTATTAGCACAACGCTTCCAGTGCAGAAAGCATTTGACAAAAGCAAGGAACCTCTGGAGGACATGTCCTAGCATGCTGAGCAGGAGATAAAGTTGCAGACACTGAGGAGGCAGGAACCTCATCAAATTACTCTTCACAGTAGAAAGCCCAGTTGGGATTTCATTCTTTGTACAGGGTGAAGCCAACAAGTCAGGCTAAGGGCAGAGTAATTTCATTCAAAGCAAGTACAGAGGATAAAAATTGGTTCAGAATGGAAATGAGAAGACCAATTAAGGGAGCTGCCACTGTATTCCTTGGGATACTCAAGAGTAGAAGGAATATGGCTAGAGTAAGGATGCATCTTGGATATACTGTGAAAGTGAAATTGATAGAAATGGATAATGATGCAGGGCTGGGGAGGGCTCAAGGGTGACTCGTTGGTGCTGGTTTAGGCAAGAAAGGGTGGAGACGATGAAGGCAGGCAGAACTTTTGGTGGAGGAAGAGACCACAGAATACTGATTCAATCACACTAAATTTGAAGTTGAACGTGACAAGCTGGTGACTAGACAGAACAGTTTAAATTTAAGGAACGAAATTATGCTTGGAGAAAATAAATGAGGAGACCATAAAATAGAGCACACATGTAAACTGATGGTGCTAAATGTTACTACTGAAGGAATGACTGTGCCTGCAAGAAGAAGGTGTATAAACATGAAAAATTCCACACTGAACTTTAGAACACATTTGTATTTAGAAGTATGAAAAAGAGCAGCAATGATAGCGGAGGAAACATGAGAAAATCTTGGTGTGCAAGCGAAGCCCAAGGGTCCCGGTTTAACAGTATTAATTTCCATTAAGAAGCTGGGCGTGGTGGCGCATGCCTATAATCCCAGCACTCGGGAGGCTGAGGCAGGAGGATTGTTGTGAGTTCGAGACCAGCCTGAGCTACAAAGTGAGCTTAAGGCCAGCCTGAACTGTATAGTGAGACCCTGTCTCAAAAAGACAAAAAAAAAAAAAACAAAAAATTTCCATTAAGAAGACATGTGGGGCAAAAGCAGAAAAGGCTGTCAGAAGGATTTGGCTTCATGGAGTTCATCAGAGAGCTTAACAAAGGATCACTCCAAAAGAAGCCTGAGTTAACTGCCTGGGGAAAAGAATGATGGTTTGCATGGGTGAGTCAAGAGGATGACTATAAATGATTCTTTGAAAACATACTGTGAAACTGAGGTGAAAAGTGGCATTGTACGTAGAGAAGCAATATGAAATCCAAGGATGCTTCTGTCATTTTATTGAATAGAAATTTCTAAGGCAACCTGTAAGGTTTGCAGGTAACCCAGAAGAAAAGAGAAAAAGTAATGACTGAAAAGAGAAACAAGAAAGTTATAAATGGGAAACTCACAGCCTGAGAGCCTAAACTCAGGTAAAGGTAGCCTGATTTTTTGCCTTTATGCATACAAATGCATGGTAAGTGTACAAATTAATGGATTTTTCAGAGATGGCCGGATCTAGAGTGTGTGACACTGGGACTGGCTCATGGTGCAATGCTAGGCCCAAGGGCACTGGGGTCAGAAGTGTGAGTGCTGCCTGCTCTGCATGTCCTGGATAAAATAAAAGGGGCAGAAAGCAAGCTTACTTGCTGGCTTTTACAGTCTTCTACACGCCATGAGCTGGATCTCCCCTATGAGTTCCTCTGCCGGGCAACCCGGCCTCAGAGCCAGCTGACTGTGGACTGAAACTCTACAAACTGTGAGCTAACTAAATGTCTCTCATTTTATCTTCTGGTATGGGGTTATTTTGTCCAGATAATGAGGCAAAATGTAACTAAAACCAAGGGTTGCTTTTTGTTTGTTTGTTTATATGCTGTATTGAGTCAAATAAAGAAACAGTGAAACAACTATTTGGTTGTGAAAATGTATTTACTTTTTTCCCAAAATAAAAGCAATGCCGAATGATTAAGGATTATTATTGACCAAGAAGAGTTCGAGTTTCTCTTTGTCTGCTCATTTCTCTGAACTTAGTTTCAAATTAAAAATACGAACTAAATCTTAGGGCAAAGCAGTACAAAGAATAAAGGTATTTCACAGTTACTAGGCTTGTAAAACTTTGTGGTTTTTCTTGTAAAGAAAAAATTCTAGTGAGTGGAATGCGAATAAAAGTATCCTATGTGCCTCCTTAGGAACTTGCTTAATGACATGATGCCTGGTGCATAAGCCACTATGTGGGAGAACTGAGTGAAAATTTTATTTTAATGATAACTGAAGAAGGAAAGGAGAAGGTGCCTGAGGACCAGTGTTTCTGGAAAGTTACCTAACCATTTCTGTCTCTTTGTACTTACATGAAAACTTGGATCATGCTTAATTTAGATTTTCATTTCTTTTTTTGATGAAATTTTTGTCGTTATATACACTCATACTTGTTGCCCACACAGAGGATTAAAGGTTGTCACAATGGCAATAGTTGAATTTGACATTGTGAAATTGATACAGCTATTAAGGTGAGGGGTGCTCAGCATGTAATGGAAGAAAACAATAATCAGCACGGAAAGGTCATGGGAATGAGAGGCTAAATGGATATAAAGATAATTTCAGCGGTCATTGAAATCACAGGCTTAAAATGGAATTTAATCAGCCAGGGAAATATAGTGATTCAGGTGGCTAAAACAGTCAGTGAATCAGGACAGGAACTCAGAGTCTATATAGGAAAAAGTAAAAGAGAAAGCCTACTGGGCTGAGGAGAGACCTTGGGGATCTAAGAGTATGCCCAGAAAGTGATAGTACCTGAGTCTGATCCCCAGTACAATATGCCGTGTCACCCTGGAGCCCCAGGAGTGGTAGCACGTCTGTAATACCAGCCCTGGGAAGACTGAGACAGGAGGATCACTATGAGTCTGAGCTGTGTAGTGAGATCCTGTACCAAATAAATAAATAAATGATTTTTTAAAGTGTCTCCTTAAGAAGTAAATTGATGGAGACCTGTAAGTTTCCTTCTCTTTTTAAGGAAGAACTATACCAGTCAGGCTGTGCAGTTGAAATGCTGAGGTCCAAACCTGGTCTCACTTCCTAGTTATAAACATTGGTCAACTTCCTGAACCCAATGGTGGTTCAAGTTTCTCAAAATGCAGATAATAAGAACTACAGCTGTCTAAGAAGGAGCTGAGTTAATTCAGGCCACAGTTATATTACAAATTGTCAGCACATAGCTGTAGATTAGCTATGGCTCTGAATGTTCTGGTCAAAACATACCAGTTCCTTACCGGCTCCAGAATGTAGCATAAAAAGCAAATGTTCTTCTCCTCTTGTTTAAGTTTCAAAATGGGATTGAGAACTTAATGCTTCTCTCTTTGAAAGTGGGAGTGTTGGGCTGGGAAGATAGCTCAGAGGCTTAAGTGCCTGCCTGGCAAGTGCAAGGTCCTGAGTTCAATCCCTGGTACAAAAAAAAAAGGTGGCAATGTTCTAGATTACCAATGTATGCTTTTTAGTTGATTGGTACAGGGTCTTGCTGCACAGTAAGACATGCACCAATATGCCTGGTTTCCATGCACAATATGCAGTACAGGGAATCAAACTGAGATCCTTGTACTTGCCAGGCAGACACTTAGACTGCCCAACTATCTCTCCATCCCATCCCAATGTATTCTTTATTTGCTTTATGACATGGATCACCTAATATAATTAATGAAATTATCCCTCACCATGTGTGATGCACCCATCTTATACCTATCAGAAACTCACTTGTTACATATTTAGTACAGGGACTACAGGGTCTCACTACCTAGATCAGACTCAAAGTGATCCTCCTGTTGTCAGCCTTCCAAGCACTTGGATTACAGGCACACACCACCATGCCCAGTTTCTACCTATCAGAAACTTATATATGCTGTTCCTTTCTTGTTTTCACTTTTATAAAATACAAAAAAGGGATGTGAGTAGACCTACCCTGCATATATAAATAAATAAACATAAATATATATATATACACACACACACACACACACACACACTCCTGGCATTTGGATTATTCTGTGTAATTGTTGACTTAGTTAGCCAGATATGAACACAGCTGTAAATGTCTACTGGGGAAATCTACTTATGCTCAATGGCAGACACTGAGGTAGGTGGGCACAAAGAGTATGGAGAAGCCAAGTTAGCCCTCTACCAGCCTCTTTGCTAATAAAGGCCTTAATGAGCCCTGCAGACACCCATACTCACTTTAGAATTCTCTAGAGGAAATGGATTTTGTCTGGAATGATGGACTCACAGCGCATGAACCTGCACAGAGAAAGAGGTTATGGGGCTTAGACAGTTTTAGATGGAAGATGATAAATCTTCCAAAGCGCACAATTGGGCAGGGAGAGACTTTCAATGAGTGCTGAGATAAAGTGCTGCAATGTGGAACAAAGAACAAATTAATGTGTGAAAAAGCTTGTGAGTGTAAATGACAATGAACTTTACTGTAATAGAATGAAAAACCACAAACAAAATCAATGAATGAAAAATGCCAAGATAATTTATAGCCTGATATAGGAATCTTTTGAAATGCATGACGTAAGTTCTCTGAAGAAAGTGAGGGAAAGCCAGCCAAAGTAACTTTGCAAAATAGTGTTAGCTGGGCATTTTAATGTCATATATAAAAATAACTGTACCCTAGCTGGCAAATTTGTTTTTGAGAGAGTAACCAATTCTTTTTTTAATTAATTTTATTGAGAAACAAATAGCAGTAAGACAGTTTCAAAACAGGTTAGTAGGACACTTACAATAATTGATACATTGTATATTGTCGTCATCATAGTGTTCATAGTACAAGATGCAGACATGATTTCCTATCCAAATACTATTAGTACAAATCTCATTAAATTAAGAGAAAGTAGCTGTGTATCCTAATTATTTTGCATATGCAGATACAAAATGGTCCTTTATTTGTACCCCTTTTTTTAGTTTTGTCAGAGGTGGGTATTCCATTGCCACTTAAATATTGTAGGTTTGTGAATTCAGCAAAATATTCCAATATAGTCTAGTAGTCCATAATAATAATGGGTTATCCTTAGGACCAGCAATGTCAGAAGTCGTTGACTTGAGCCTTTTACAGCTCAGCACATTAACATGGCTTTCCTTTTTATTGCTCATTTTTATACTTTTCTGCTGGGTGGTTAAGACCAACATAAAGCAAGACCTATATACACAAAAATGCAACCCTGACACTAGTAAATCACATACAACTTTAAATAAATAGGTAAATTGTAGGTCACTAAACCCAGGGCTTCACAATAAGAGACTGTATATACAAATTTGAGGAAGAACTAGAATGAAGCTCAATGACCTGAATGAATACATAAAGAAATATATGTGTATAAATAAATATATGGACAAATAAATATTTGCACATACACATGACTAAAGAAACATACATACTTTTTACTTTTGAACACTGAAATATCTTAGAAGAAATTATATCTTAACAGTAAGACTCTGACCTTGGTTCCTAAAAGCCACTTCTCCAAGAAAAGGAACTTGGACTCCTAGGAGAAATAGCTGAATCTGGAATTGGAGCAGGGAAAATACAAGATGAATCTAAAGTGTCTCTCGCAATTTCAGACAGTAGATAAGTGGAGAGAGAACTTGAGAGCATGTCAAAAGAGGGAAAAGCCAATCTGAAGGAGCTCTCAGTGGCTGAATCTTGAGCCAACTGAGGAACATAGTAAAAGGGGGTAACAGTGGGTTACAACTAAAAATAAAATAAAATAAAATAAAACAAATATTCATAAATGCATACTTATAACACACACTTCTCAGAGGATGAAATTAAAGAAGTGAATAAATATATGAAAAAATGCTCCACATTTCATCCATGAAATTCAAATTAAAACAGCACTGAGATACCATCTCACCCCAGAAAGAATGGCTATCATAAACCAACCAACAACAAATGTTGGAGAAGTTGTGGGGAAAAGGGAACCCTTCTCCACTGCTGGTGGGAACATAGACTGGTGCAACCATTGTGGAAATCAGTGTGGAGACTCCTTAAGAAACTAGGATTGGAAATCCCATTCAAGTCAGCTATCCCCTTACTGGGAATTTTCCTGGAGGAACTGAAAACATCATATCATAGGGATATATGTGTACCTATGTTTATAGCAGCACAATTTGTGGTAGCCAAATCTTGGAAACAACCAAGATGCCTGTCACATGAGGAATGGTTAAAAAAGATGTGGTATTTTTATACAATGGAGTATTAATCAGCTGTAAAGAATGATAAACTCAAAACCTTCATATTTAAGAGGAGGTCATTTGAAGACATACTTATAAGCAAAATAAACCAGACCCACATGTGCAAATATCGTAGTCTCCCTAGTATAACTCAAAAGAAGAATTCCAAATAGAAATGTATAACACAATTAAAAGGAAAGCAAGAACTTGAGGATTGGACAATGAGGAGAGGGCAAGGAGAAACACTGAGAAACATGACAGAGGCAAGACCATTCACTTATGTACACTAGATGGGTAAGACAATGATCCTAAGAAACATCAGGAGATTTTTGAAACTAGCAGTTAAGTGGTAGGATTCTCACCCTGACTAACTATATTTGCTGATACCTGTGAACCAAGCAACTGCACAGAATTTAACAAAGTGTAATGAAAGGGTCACACTCCAAATGCTTGCCATTTTGGTCTTCTAAATGTGTACTTCTTGTCATGACATACCAGCTATTACTATACTGCCCTTTTGTAAAGGGTAGTAAATGAAAAATAAGACAAAAAAAGTCACAAGACAGTCCTGCTGCAATGCTACTATGCTATACAGAGATGGATTTCTAAATATCTATGTAAATATATGCAAGTGTTCATTCCTATTTTTTTATTTTTTTCTTCTTCATATTCTGTATGGATTTAGAGTTTAGTATCTCAATACTTGATGGAAAAATACATGTTCCATCTTATGCCTATGATGTCTGATATTTAGACTAATAGTGTGGGTAAACTGAACTGTATATGTTGCAGAGTAATAATAAACTTCTCTTCTGGAGGGTTAATAATCTAAGTTTGCAGATCAAAAATTGGAGAACAAGAAAGGTTGCAAGGTCAGTCAACATTTTGTCCCTAGCCTTTCAAGGGCAGTGAAGACTCAGGACATAGGAGGATTTGTAATATAATGTAACTCAGTAGTGCCCCAAATTTTCTGATCAAGGAGATTATGGGGCCACAGAGGAATGCGATCAATGTTGTATAGTGTACCTAAGGAGAGTCACAGGGAAAGAAAACTTTCTGTTAAGCTTCTACAGAAAGCAAATTGGTCAAGCAATGGCAGAGACTCATCCACAAGGCTGACACTGACAAGGGATCTACAAAGAGCAGTACAGGGTTACAGGATAAACCCTGAGGGTACCTGACTGACCTTATCTGATACAAAAGTTGCATCTTTTGTTATATAGGTCTTGCTTTAACTCGGTCTTAACCATCCAGTAGAAACGTATAAAAATAGAGGTATATAAAGTAAAGTTATATTATATAAGGAGCTGTAAATGACTCAAGTCAACAATTTCTGTGGATAACCCACTTCTATTGTGGACTGATGATCTGTGTTGGATTGTTTTATTGTGTATATATATATATGTATATATATATATATATATATATATATATATATATATATATATATATCCATGTTTTGAAAATCTGTAACATATGTATCATTGTACATTACCCTGTCTATGTCATTTTTTCTCTTTGTTTTTGCTTCTATTTTTCATTCTTAAAGTTAAAATACAAATAATTTTTTTAAAAAGTCAGCAAAAATAAATAAGAAATGAAAACAAATGCATCCTTATATAAATAAATAATTGAAAAAGGACATGGAAGTGAAAGGATAGTCTCTCTTGAACATTTAAGAAACAAGAAATAAGCCGGGCGTGGTGGCGCATGCCTGTAATCCCAGCACTAGGGAGGCTGAGGCAGGAGGATTGTTGTGAGTTCGAGTCCAGCCTGAGCTACAAAGTGAGCTTAAGGCCAGCCTGAACTGCACAGTGAGACCCTGTCTCAAAAAGACAAAAAAAAAAAAAAAAAAGAAACAAGAAATATGGAAAGCAGGAAGTAGTCAAACAAGCAAGAAAGGGAATTTCTGTTAAAACACTATAGTAATAACTTCTTTGGGCAAAGTATATGGCTAAACAAGAACATTAATGGACTACCTTTGAAAGAAACCAGGAGAGTTATGTAATGTCTACACATCTTCTTCAAAATAGTTACCATTACTATGCTTTTTGACTATATTTCCACACAACCTCTACATTCCTTCCTCCAGGATGTGACTGTAATTGTCATTGTCTTAAGAGAAAGATTAGAGGTTGTGGAGGACCACCTGGATGACTCCCCTTGAAAGCAGAGCAGTTGTCTCTATTTGGCTATGCCTGACCTTAGTTCCATGCGTTTATATGTGCAGAGCTGGCTAGGATTTTTCCTTATCCCTCCAATTGGCTTTAAACAGTGCATATTGGTCCAGCCATGGTGCTGATGGTAGTCTTTGAAGATGGCATTCAGGTTGCCCTGAGCACCCCCACCTGCTGCTCTTTCATATGAGCCAGGTCAAAGCAGTCAAACAATGCTCCACATTGTTGACTGGGATTGAGCCTTGAGAGAGAGGCTATGACTTCCTGGGGCTTAAAATACTATATATCACAGCTGAATCCCCAACCCCAAAACATGAGATACTATCTCAGTAATCTCAGGTTACTCTCTGCATCTCCTTCTCTCTACATATTGCATAGGTAAATGCAGGCCTTCTACCTAGCGCAGCTCACAGTACTCACCAACTTCCCGCTATTCTCAGTCATTCATCCTCAAGCCACTCCTCCTTCATGACTAAATAAAATCTGGGCTTGGTCCTGGGTCGAGGCCTGTGTTTCAGCTAGCCATCACCATGGTTGGACTTAGGACCTCTTGGCTCCTCATAACTATAAATATGCCTTTGTTCTCTATTCTTGCAGTGGGTTGCACTGGTTGTGATAGATTGGAATTTACTCTGTGGGACTCTAGTAAAGTTATCCATGGGAGTACAAGTATAAACTTCATGGACCTAGGAAGGTGCATGTCCCTTCAAACATTTAGAACATGCAGAAATATTCAGAGTAACTTTATATTGGTAAAACTGGGCAGATTCTGCCTTAGCCAAATAATCCAATTTTAATCAAACCAATAATTAATCATGTTAAATCAACTACTTCAATAGAACAAAATGGAAAGCTATTTTAGTCTCAGTGGCACTTTCTCCATCCAAACCTATAATTTTAGTCTAATCAGAAGAAAGCACATTGTCAGAAAAGTTGAAATGCTGGGTCACTGCATAAAATACATGAGCAATGCCTTTCTAGTCTGTCATAAAATTATTATAAGCAAATACAGAATTTTTCCCAAATTCGAGGATACAGGAAACCCAAGGACTTAGTGCCTTGTATTGGTTTCTGGAACAGAAAGGGCATTATTGGAAATGTTGGTAAAGTCCAAATGAAATCTGTATTTTAATTAATAACAATGTAACAAAGATACGTTTTACTTTTGGCAGGTATATCAACATTACAAAAATTGTTAATCTGAGAGGAACTGGGGGTAAAATTATATGAATATTTTTGGTGTCATCCTTGCAACTTTACCATGAATCTAAAAGTACTTCATATATATTTTTTTTTCTTGAAATATAATATACACCTGCTAAAATATGAATCTGTGGCCATGGTTCATTTTATGTGTTTTATGTCTTTTCCAAGTACAGTGCAGCAATTAAGTTATAGAGATTCTGAACATAGAACAGTAAATAACACTATATGGGTAGTGTTAAAGTTATACAGGTATAACCATGTTCTTTAGGATTCAGAGAATAATAACAGTGACCAACTCACAGAACATTTATGTGGGTGGAATAATGCCTATAAACTAACTAGAATTTTATGGTATTTGCTAAGTACTTAAAATATTGTAGCTATTATCAATATTATTTCTGCATATAATGTTATTATCAGAGTTGAGTCCAGAAGGCCTTTAAACACATAGGACCTTTGTGTTTATAGAGAAATACAAAGTCAGGAAATAAGGTGATGTGTGGTATAAGTCCTTAAGTGACAGAGCAGTTAGGTCTTTGGATTTTGTATCAGGAAATCAGAGGTTTGTGGCCATTGGGACTGCAGCCCAGGAAGCAGCGTGGCATCTTATGTTGGGTGACCCATTCATCATTTACCATTGCATAAAATACACGAGCAGTACCTTTCTAACCTATCATAAAATTATTAGAAGAAATACAGAAATTTTCCCAAATTAGAGGAGACAGGAAACACAAATGAGTGAACATTTACCATTCTTCATTCTGTTCTTTGCCTGCCATGCTCCGGTAGGGGAAGGGCCAGAGGTATGCATGAGATAGAAGCACAGAGGTAAGTGACTTTTGGAGCCACATGTCCCCAAACCTCCCAGAATGTGTGGTTAGAGAACAAATGCTAGCCTCCAGGGCTGCTGGTCCAAGTAGGATCAGTCCTTCAGGCATGAATGCCCTGGCCCTCATCTCCCCATGCTCTGACGTAGTACGTAGATTGTCCCTAAGCTCAGTCATGTCAGCATCCTGAACAGATGGTGTCCTTCCTTTGTCCTTCATCTTTGCTTCCTGGTGTTGTCAATAAAAAGCCACAGAAGCTTCTGATTGGGCGGTCCTTAACAGACTCCCTCAGGCTTAGGGATCTTGGTCAATGGCAGCCCTGTTGGGCCTCTTGGAGTCTGGTTAGGTATTGACTCTGAGTGATCTTTTAGTGATCTTTCATCATTTTGCGCTGTGCCACGGTCATGAATTGTGACGTGAAGTAAAAGAAAGTATGTTACCTCCTTAGAGACTTGATAGGTTCCTAATAGCCTCTCCAAAGGCGATAGCTTCCTCCCTTTCTCTTACTTTCTCACTTGTACAGAGAAATATTTATGAAATGCTTACTATGTACCTGTGCATAAGGTATGGATGTTGGTGGTAAGAAGACATAGCAGAGAAGCACAGCCATTATTATCAGGAAACTAACTGGCCAGCAATAAAGGAAAGTAAGGGAATGAAAAGCCTCAATCCCAGCCCTTAGGGAACCAACAAATTATATATAATCCAACTGACAGAAACTTCAATTGCTGTCAACTCACCCTTCTAAAACTGACAGGAAGTAAGGATTGTTTAGCAAGTAAATGTGTAACTTTCTTTTCTAAAGAATTTGGAGTGAAGAAGAGTAAAAAAGTTTGGAAATTCACACTTGCTTTAAGAAAGCCATCATGTTGGATGTTGGGTTGAGGCTGTATATAAATTTTTTTTTGTATTTTTTTAGGTAAGGGTCCGGAGGGTATTCAGGGTTTCACTATTAGATTGGACTTGCAGTGATCCACCTGTTTACAGTCTCCCAAATGCTGGGATTACAGGCATGCACCACCATACTGAGTCTCGATTACCATCTCAGAACATCCCAGGGACGGGGCCAGCATGGCAGGCCTGGGATTGAACTCCTGGCCCCTGTGCCAGCTTGCCCATGCTTTAATCTGTCTGCTGTGCTATACAGCTGGCCCTTGTATAAATATTTAATAGACATAAGTAAAGCATTTAATCTGATGTCTCTAACCCATCAGACTGCATAGCAAGCTGTTGTAGTTCGGCAGCAAAGAGACACCAGCCAGAGGATCCCATTTCAGACCTGACAGGAGATGTTCCCTAATTAAAGGCAAGGCTCACAGAGGAAAACTGTCACCATGTAAACACAGATTATCCTGAATCCTTCTTCATATTCAGAATTAGTTGGGGCATTTTGATAAAGGGATTTGCACTGTTGTTGAAATACTAGCAACATTCATTGTAATGACCAGCATTATTGAGATTTTCCTATTTACCAGCAACTCACAATACAGCATATGTACTTAGCTCATTGAATTCTGACAAACCTCATTTAGTATTAATATCCTCATATTAGAATATAAAAAATCAAAGCTTTGAAAGCAAAATAGTATTATTGACTCTGTTGCTTACTCTCACTTTCTTCCCTAAAAACAAAGCCTCACTTAGTTAAACAGAAACTGTGATCAGATCAACTGGAAAAAAAAAATAATTCCTTCCCTTTTTAACAATGTTAATTAGTACCCAATGTTTACATTCCTCGTGTGATGTTAATATAAATGCCCAAAATTTTAATTAATTTATTCATTCCTTTCCCTATCCCTCCCTCCTCCAGCCTCTCATTCCAACCTTTGATCTGCTTCTCATTTGAGAAAGATCAGTCTCCCTTCTCCCTTTATCTATCTTCTGTTTTGCTCTTTATTTATTATTTGGATTTCTTGGGCTGAAAAGATAGCTCAGCAGACTGAAGCTGAGGTAAGCTTAGCCAATCTGCAGCACCACATGCAGCGCCAGCCCCGCCCCCGGGGTTGGGGCTGGGCCAGCCAGAGTCCTAGTGTGGTGGCTGTAATCCCAGAGCTGGGGCTGAAAGCAGGAGGATCACCATGCGTCCAGCTGCACAGTGAGACCCTGCAACAACCAAATACATTGAAAAAAATAATAATAACGGTAATAATTTGGGTTTCTCACCCAAGAGAAACCATGCTACTTCCTGATTCATTTCACTGAACATCGTGGTCTCCAAGCACATTCATTTTCCTACAAATGACTCCAGTTTATCTTCATGAGTTCAGTTATTTTAGCAAGCAGAAGTGAGAAGCTCCCAGAGTTCTACCCAGGAAGCTCTAAGCAAAGATTACTTGCAAAGGTTTCTAGGAAACACCCTCAAGAAACCAAATAGAGAGGCGGGAGGCAAGCAAGCAAGCAGGGAGGCTAGCTAGCAGGGGAAGAAGATTGTATAGGGGTCCTGAATAAACCGCAGAAAGAAGAGCTAGTTGTCGAGTCTTCCTTGCCGGCGAGGTTGCGCGCGACAAGTGGTGACCCGTACGGGGAGCCTATGTTCCTGCGGAGTGGTCAACGACAGCCCAGAACTTTCCACGGTCAGGGGGTGCACCGGACCAGCGAGATCCCGTGTAAGTACCTGAATGCCTGACCAGAAAGGCCCAATATGAAAAGAAGGACACCACAAATGAAGAAGAAAGTGCTACTGGTGATCCTCATGATGTTCCTGATGCTACAACAGGGGACATCAAAGCTGAGATGGGGAATCCTGTCGGTGTTTCCAAGGCCAATGACGGTTCGCTATAATGCCAGGCAATTGGACTGGGGAATTTGATGGCCTCATGGAACAGCTGAGAGTGACCATCGTGACTGTGAACTATTAGCAGAGGGCCTAGTTTCATGGTTCTCTATCGCCATGAATCACCTAAAAGAGTGGGCGAAAATGGGAGCTCTGGCTGGCCTGATGGTGCTGATATCCTTGGTTTGCCTGTGGTGCATATGTGTGTTAGGTTCCTTCAGCATCGCGGTACAACCATGATAGTTCAAGCCTTTGCAGCCATTGAGACTAGACAGTCCCCTGGTGTATGGCTGGCCACCTTACACAAATAGTTTACCGGCACAGGGTGCAAGGCAAAGCACTGCACTTAGAGACCAGAGTGGCCAAGCTGGAATCTAAGGAGAGCATGCCTGATTGCATGTGGGTTCGATGCCTTCCACCCCACCCCTGTGAAAAAGGGCATCAGACAGCGCTAACACTCCCTGGGTGCAATGCACCTGGGTAAGAGTCGGCCTCTGTCCTTGCACAACAGGAATCGGGCCTCTGTTCTTGCCTGTTGCTATAAACAAAAAGGGGGAACTGTAGAGAGCTACGAAGCCTGAAAGACTGAAAGACGGTGCTGGCTTCTGCCTTCCACCCCTGCCTGGGGGTGAGTGCTCTCCATAACAAACAACTTACTGTGGAGAGCTGCGCACAGCCACACCTTAAAGACACAGCCACACCTTAAAGACAGCGCTGGCTTCCGCCTTCCACCCCCACCTGGGGGTGAATGCTCTCCATAGCAAACAACTTCTCATCTGGCTGAGGCTAAGACTAGGGTGTTGCTTCCATGTACCTGGACCTATCGGCTATGCCCACGTGGCACTCCGGGGTTGGACGCCCACTGGTTTAAAGCCATGAGCGAGCTTCCCCTCAGCAGGCGGGAGGCAAGCAAGCAAGCAGGGAGGCTAGCTAACAAGGGAAGAAGATTGTATAGGGGTCCTAAATAAACCGCGGAAAGAAGAGCTAATTGTCCCGTTCTTCCTTGCCGGCGAGGTTGCGCGCGACAACAATGGAGTGCCCACCTTTGACAGGTGTAGACAAAGGAGGGGTATAGAAAGAAAAAATCATGGTATGTGTGTATAGACAGTACAGTTGGGATAGATTACGTTGTGCTTCTACATGATCCTATGAGAGGCAAGATTTGCATTAATGGTGGTTGGACAGGATATTATGTCGGCTTCTAGTACTACGGTCATCCACTAGGAAAATAATTATTGAATTTTTGATATAATTGAGGTATAAAAAAATAAGATAAGTATATAGCTACACTCATAATTTACTGATAAGAGACATCTGCTATAGTAATGTCTGTAAGTATAATATCATGCATGCACCTTGTACGATACCAAAACAGTATGAAACAGTTTGCAATGTATTAATTTATCGAATCTGTCTTGTTAAGGTGTCTTAAAACTGTCCGATTAATATTTGTACTTCAATAAAATAAAAAATAAATTTAAAAAAAGCTAAAAAAAAAAAAAAAAGAGAAAAAGAAACCAAATAGAAAGACTGAGTTCACATATTTTCCTCCTGCCTTTGCCCTTCACCTCGGCGATTACTTCTCTCCCTTTTGGGAAAGACAGATGCAATTCCCGGGCTCCAGCAGCTCTCTTGTGCCCATGAGACTAGCGGCCACATGATGATGACTGAAGCATTGTAAAGATAAGAGAAACTTCATTTCTTGAGAGCAGTGGGTTGGCTACCCTCTTATTTATTGGAGAAGGACTTCATATATTTACCTCTGTACTTACAGCCTTGTAGTCATACGGATAATAACCCATATTAAAGTTGGTTCACTCACA